>JABWIB010000078.1:116286-146633 GCA_016617825.1 Platyplectrum ornatum | reverse complement strand
AACAGAATAAGAACATGTCCTGAATCTAATCATGTACTTATCACCTATAGACATTGTATAAGCATCCAGCTTACCAATTCAATATCAGCCAGAAACTTCACTGAGGTAAAAATGTCCATAACCAAAGGCAGCATTATACTAACCCAAGACCTACCAATATTTTACCTTTGCACCTTGTCCCAGATAATTATAATAAATATATTTGTGTGATCTAGGTTTTAATGGATGGAAATGTTCACCTTGACAAGCCATATTGCAGGGGAAACTGAAACAGTAAAAGTAAAATTAGAATTGTAAAGAGAAATTTCCTAGCACAATTCTAAATTTTAGAATAAATAAAGCCGTGTCATATGTGAAGACAAAGTATTTTCCATGCATGACAAATATTTGACTTTTGAGTTTGTGCCCCTCGTACTGGAACCCGAACTGACCACCTATTTTTACAGTAACTTTCTAACTCCTCCTCAGCACTTAAAGGGTCTTGTTATCGTATGCATACAGTGGACACATTGTTCCTAATTATTAAATGAATATCTATACAGCCACACTAAATATTTTGAAATAGCTTATTTTTGTGAAAATGGGGAATGACCCCTACATGGCCATATGTGTCTATGTACGCGTTATACATAAGCCAAGGTGAACTTCCCAGCGTCTACTTTCCACGCTGTCATCTTTCTTCCCTGTATCCCGCCCCCAGTCTTAATTGGTGCTCAGACAGGAAAAAAAGAGCAACATAAATCCAATTACCTCCTCACTGGAATGGAACTAGCAAGATGTGACAAACACAGACAAAACATCCACGAGTCTATAGCGATGTTACCATATTGTGATTGCAGACACAAGGTAGGGTTCATTCTGTAATCCATCTATTTATTTCTTCCACTTAACACACACAGGGCCATAACAAAGCAAATCTAAATCCACATAGGAGCACTACAGTGTCAGTGTTACTCCATATAAATAAACCATTGCCATGATCCTGCAATTAAATTGTAGGGAGGCATCATATCATATAACATTGCATTGCTATGAATTAAACACAGACAGACAGAATCATGCTATGAATCTCCTCTATTCCTCTGGAAATACTATGGCTAATAGAAATAAATAGAAATAAATAGAAATAAAATAAAAACCCAGAACAAGTATAAAACAGCCCTTGAAGTAAAACTACCAACATAGCACCATGGACAATAACAGAGCAGCAGTAATCCCATAATCCAGTAAAGGTGTCCGTCATTCTGTCTAAACGTAAAACACTACTAACACAAACCTTCCACCCCATTCATTTCTGTTATTTATTTGTTGGTCAAATATTTTAGCAACTTTTCTTGCATTCAATAAAATGACACTTTTTTTTTCCTCCTCTATATACTATAATTGTCATGTATTTAACCCCTTAACTACCAGGCTTGGACCTCATTGCTAAGCAATGCAGTGCAGGCCTATTTGTCAGAGGAGAGGTTAATCCATCATTACATGTGTAAGACGTGCACCACAATTAAGTAAGCAATATGCGATATAAACAGGTGTCTACAGCCAGCACTTTATTGATAGTCAATGTCTCCCAATGGTATATATATGCAGTATTACAAGACAGAACCCACATTTATGCCTCATGTAATAAACAGTCATTTGTGTACATGGAAAAGTCTTTTATATGCAAGTTATCCACATGACTAGATATCCTGATCATCCTTCATCCAGGAAGAATAAGCAATATCTCCAAACAAGATTAAAAATCCTTAAAAGAATAAAAAAAAAGAAAAGAAAAGAAGACAGCAATGAAGGAGAAAAAGGCAAAATAACAGTGAACGGCAACACAAATATTCATTACCAAGAAGAAAGTCTGAACATGAACCCATTGCAATCTGGGCTTCTCTGGGCTCTTTAAATAGAGAATAAAGAAAATAGACTTTAGGAACAAAGAAGCCGTCAGAGCCTGAAAGTTGTGATATCGATTAGAATACAGAATAAAATCAAATTAGCTGCTGATCTGATTTCTTTTATTTTATTTTTTTTAGAAAGACAGAAAAAAAGAAAAAAAAATCAAAATAAAAAAAACATTTCGAAAAAAGAAAAAGAAAAAAAGTACTCACCAAGCAAGAAAATGCCAGAGGTAAAAAGGTCACAAGAGAAGAAGGGAGTGAGTAGAAGAAAGGTGGGATGGAGAGTAGAAAAGGGCAGATGCTCAGATACAATGTATCAGCTCCTGTACCAGGCAGGATACAAAGTAACAGCTTCAAGGGACTGGAGGCTGCATACTACCCACTGGGGCGAACCACTGTGGAAAAGCAGGGGGTGACAGGCAGTCAGAGGCGCTTTAAACCCCTCACAATAGGACCTATGTTTGATGGGGTGTCCTGCCTTCGGTAAAGGCTTCATACAATGACTGTGTGTTACCATTCCAGGAAATAATGTGTAAGCGCTCATGATTCCCAGTCCTCTCTTCTCCTGTCACACCCCCACTCCCTGCTGCAGTCATGGCACAGTCCGGTGGATGCCTTATTAAATAGCTGGAGCTGTATAATGTTGAGCATCAGATGAGAGAGAAGGGGGAGAGAGGTGGATGTGCCTGTGTGAGCTGTCTCTGCCTGATTAATGAACACACAATAACACTTTCTATGTGTGTCACATTGCGGATCATTGTGTCTCCGCACCAGTGTGTGTATCATGACTATATATATTTATTATATACTATATATATATATATATATATATATATATATATACATACATACACAAAGGAAGTGAATGTGAATGCTCAGTGTCCTGTGTCGATGCTCCTCAGTCATTGAGAACTCCCGTCACGCATAAATGTTAAAAAAAAAAAAACCCATAATGCATTAACCATTGGGCTGAATAGATTGCTCCCTCACACGTTACTGATATTTTATCAGTGTGCTAAGTATACAGTATAAATAGCTGCAGGAAATTGAACAAATCATCCTTATCGAGTCTGCTGATCTAATTTCCCCATATATCAGGTCCCTGACTCACTAAATGTTTATGTAGGTTGCTGAGTGTCCAGAGATGGCAATGATGATCAATAAGTGCAGCTGCCGGGGCATGAGCAAAGGGGTCAGTCTGACTGGGCTACTTGGATACAGGTGTATGGAGGGCTGGCTGTATTCAGAAATTGGAACTTGATTTTATATATATATATATATATATATATATATATATATATATATATATATACACTTTACATATTATTAGGTTTCAGCAAGCAATCAATATATCACTTTCTTGTATTATTTTTGCCTCTGAATACATGTTTTTTTTTATTGCAACAGGTAAAATACAGCGATTGCACCTTTCAATGCAGACTGCCCCAGAGTCCCGCAGGCATGTCATCCCAGGGATGGCAGCTACATAACCTGACGCAGTTACCATAACAGCTCTCTTATATGAGAGGGGCAGCTCATACTTTCTCATATAGTACTGTGCCTTCCATTCCCAGAAGCCTCTACTCCTGGTGAAATCCAGTTTGGCCATCATGTATATTAATGTCTATAGGATAACCAGTGTATATAATGTAACGTAAGGTAATCCTGTATTCTGTTACAATGAATAGGAAATGTAGTATGTGTTTTATTCATTCTGTTCAATGGAACTGACAGCAAACATCTCCGGGCTCATGCAAAGGATAGAAAAAACAGGTCAGGCTAGCGTCTCCATAATAAATAAATAAAAATATTATAGATCTACTGTATGATGATAGAAATGTATCTGTTTTTTTTTTTAACTGACCACACACTATCTGCCCGGCCATGTAGAAATTTCCAAACATAAAGGGGGGACTTTCAGCCGTTTATATACCTCCACTACACCATAAATTTATATATGTCCATTTCTAAATTTCCACTGCACCCTTCCTCAATTTCCATCCCGCCACCTCAAATTTCCATTTAGGGGGAAACATCATCTCTCAGCTCTAAGGGGCAGATTTAATGCCGTTTCGCACAGTATTTTCTCCTATACGCAAAAAGCTTAAGGGATAAAATCAGTGTCTCTTTAGCTTGCGGCTCATAGAGTCAGATATAAAAAGCCTCAATTAAGTCTTACTGTGATAGATTCAATTCATGTTAAGACGCCGGTCATTCGATTTTTCGTGTCTTAAACATGAATTAAATCGTTTTTGCCCACTCTTGAGTAAGTCAATAGTTCCTAAAGATCTGAATCTGGTCCTCCATTTCTATATTTATATTTATCTATTCTAAAATTTCTGATCACTCATTTATCAATTTCATTTTCATCACTTCTATATTTCCATTCAGTCACTGCCTCAAAAAGTTAATTATTGAAGGGTATCTCTATTACTGGGGGAGGGGAAGAACCAATAGTATAGCTTTATGCTTAGCCGCTTTCCTGCATTCACTATATTCATATGTCTATACATAACGCCATTCTATAAGAATCCACATCCACTCGTCCTGTTTGGTTTTCTGAAAATACATTTGACGACACTCAACCTTTTTCTACTGCAATAAAATGTATTTAGTGGTGCCAGGCTGATTGTAGTTATACTTCAATCCCGATTATCATTATAATATGTCTCCAGCTACAGTACTCTAAGTAAAGAGCTGCCAACATGAATATGTTCTGTGCTACAATATGGCCACTGAACGTTAAACCCCTTAGACATTGTTCTTCTCAGTCACGTATAATGTGCATCACCAGATTATGACTCATGGCGCTTTCTCGATCCAGAGTAAAAGTTTTGGATGGATCCAGAATTGCTGGGCGGCATTGACACCCTTGTGTTTACATTTTTACCTCTCACCATGGCGGCCATCAGAAATAGTGAGGCCCAGGACTGACAAAACTGGTGGAGCCCGGGCCCTTTCCCTCATATGGAGGAGGAGAGGAGCTCACTAAGCTTATTGTCTATATTCCCTCTGCTGCCGATGGATGCCAGTGACAGTAGAGTGGAGTCATGGCGCTGGCCCCCACTCTTTCTAGGCCCATGCCCGTAGTCCCCCCCACCTCTCACATTTATATTGATGTCATCCAGGATTCCTCGTGTTTTACCACTGTAGCATGCAGAAAGTCATTGATATACAGAAATAAAGTATTATTGTAAGCACTATAATGTCTGATGATATATCTTCCCAATAAATGTATGGGTCCTTATTCACTAAACTGCGGTAAAGAAAAAGAGATTTTGCCATGCAATGAATCAAAAATTTGAGCTGACATTTTCCAGCATGTAAAATGAAACTGAGAGCTGGAATCTGATGCTATGGGCAAAATCTCCAATGTTTTATTCCCGCAGTTTAGTGAACAAGGGCTTTCACGTAGTTCATGTTTTAAAGTGAGGAATGTTCAGACATCATTATTGTCTAGTTCAACAACAATTTATTGTAATCTACATTACAGTAATTTACATGGTGCAGGGATAAAAGTGAGTAATTATAGTTTATTAGATAATGTCCTTAGAAAGCAGAATGTAGGAGTACCCAAAAGACACCAAAAGTTATCCACCAATGCTCCTAGTAACACTGCCATCGCTGATCCCACATGTAAAACTATCAACGCGTTTCAGTCCCCAGATGAGCTTCATTGTGAACTGAAACATGGATTAAAATAAATTGATCCATAGTGTATATATTACATCTGCACCATTATTGTGCTTTTCCTACGATTTACATTCTTAAAGCGATTGGGTAATATCACTCTGTAGTCTATCTTGGCTGCAGCGGTTTGAGGAGCGCCCATGGGCTGCTATAAAAAGGGGGATTAGCTGCAGTGGCGCTGACGGACTATCCTGCTCCCGGACAGTGTGTGACTATGGGACAGTGTACTGGCGCCACTGCAGTTCCTGTCAGAATGAGGAGCTCCCCCCTGGAGACTGGCACCTTATGCTGCCACCTTATCAGCTGAACAGACCCCATAAATCTATAACCACACAAAGAGGGAAGGCTCATCTAATCTGCTAGTTCCCTGGTCTTCAGACTAAGCCAGGGGTGTAGAGAGAGAAGGGGTACAAATTACTCGGCAGGGGGACCGCACTATTGCGGATTATATTGTTTTTAAATCATGGCTGACAGGTTCCTCTTAGCCTAGCAGCAGAAGCCTATATAAGCAATCAAAGCATAGATGCTGTGAACCCAGACTCCTCCGGTGTCAGTGTCATTCACAGCAGAGAGAGCCTCAGAGGAGCGAAGTTAAGTACAATATGTTTAAGGTCATTAAAGGGATCCATATCTCCCAAATGTCCCGATTTCACCAGGACAGTGTCCCATTGTCCCACCCGCCCTACACTACCGTGTTTCCCCGATAATAAGACACTGTCCTATTTTTTTTTCAGGACAAAAAAACACCATAGGGCTTATTTTTGGGATAGGGCTTATTTTATTGACCTGCTATTAATCCAGTCATGGCCCCCCAAGTGCTGCTGACATTATGACACCTCATTGTGATTTAGATAGGGCTTAATTTCAGGGGATGGCTTACTTTAGACAGCTTACTGTAAAATAGGACAGGGCTTATTATCAGGGTAGGTCCTATTATATGGGAAACACGGTATGTCCCAATAAGGGGACAAAACCAATTGTTTATTTTTGCCGTGACGAGATAAAAAGAGGTGGGTCTTGGGCGGGGTTAGTTCCCTGCAAGGGGTGGGGCCTATTTGTCCCTGTCTCCTTGGTGCAAACGTTGGTATGAATGATAGGTTGTAGATTGGACATCAACGACCACTTCCCCGATGGCTGAGACTGCCACCTTTACTGACTGTTAATAATTAATATTAATTAGCCTGTGGGAGGGGCCCCAGAAGTTGTTGTATCGGGGCCAAAATTCCTCCTGACGGCCCTGGTTTATGATATGCATGCAGGTACTATACCAAAATGTATCTATTAAAACACAGGATTTCCACAGATGGTTATTTTTATATAAATGCTACAATACTGTAAGAGCCTATAAGCCATGCAGCAGTTTACAGTGTGTTATGGGATAATCCTTTGCATTTATGCTTCAGTGTTGTGTATGTAGATTAACACATCCAAGACGGCTGAATATATGGATATGCGTCTGTATATTCAACAAGAGGTAACGTTGCTGGAAGAGATGGAGCTTCAATAATCACAGAGACTCGCATTTCTTGTGCACCACAATAATCTCCTTTAATGGAATGAAGACTTGAACAGGTGGCCTTCTATTCTCATGGGTGATGTGACAGGAAGAAAAGGGCCGAGACAATATTCGGGGATGTCTGCTTCATGCTGATAATTATTTATGAAGTTATTATTACAGCAGTCAGCCTGGTGTGGCTGTCTTTCTCTTTCTCCATCGACTCGGTGACATTTCCGCATACCAGATCGCATTATGGGGGTAAGGACTGGTCAAGATGTTATTATTTTGGTTGTGCTGATAGACTATAGCTGAGATAATATCTATGGTCTCCAGTTATGTGATCGGTGGTCTAATCCAGGCTGATCGCAGGGAGTTTGGCTAGCATAGCATAAAGATTTACTAATACTTACCCTGCCAGTGGTATCCAATGAAACAAGGTAATCCTGACACTATATTTTGTAGTGTACTTCTGATCCGAATCTGTGTCAGTGTTCTTCAGTTCATTTAGAATATGCGTCACATATGCATCCACAAAGTTCTTAAAATGTCTGTGCTTGTAGTTAAATTAACAGGGGTTAAGCATAGCCACATAGGCCACCAGATCAAGACTTATGTACTATTCAGGCACGGCATTCTCCAAACTCTAAAGTCCCTGGACAGGACTAATACATAATTTGTCCTTGCACCATCAAAAGGGAAACCTGATCCTATACAAGAACCGGTAATATCATCTACATTTTTTTATTTGGTCTAACTAAGTTCATCTGCAATCCCGGATAATACAATCAGTTATAGATACCTAATGATCACCACAGTCTGTTTGCACCACCAGCCGTTAATCACTTGATAGTGAGAGTTTTTAGAGTTATTATTGATGTTGTGAAACTCGAATATTTTAATGTTTTTTTATATATATATTCAGTAAAATTATTAAATACCACCACCATTAACTGATAGTGTCAGTGCTGTACTTCTTCCTTTTTTTGTTTTCATATATAAATGCCCATTATCTTACAAAACCAAAATGATCTCTCTTTAATAATTGCTGCTCCATTCGCCCTTCATGGGCCATTTAATAATTTGTATCTGAATTTCCATGTGATTCAAAGGCCAAGCAAAGCACACAGGTAGATGAACACGTGCTGGCACACAATGTTTCAGACATCCATGTTCAGATTTAAACCACTTCCATTCCCATAGCAGTGAAGGGGTATACGGCAAAGCATCCTCAGCAGCTAACAGCGCTGTATGTGAAGCTGTCATTAAAATGGCATTAACCTTAAGTTTTCAGATTATTATCCATTATCCATTGAGATCAAACACCTATTCTGTACATTGAAGAGGGAACAACCACTCAGCCCAACACCCCATCAAAAGTGTCATTGGATGGGTATACATTCCAATTATATTTTGACTGACTAAACTACAATCAAGTTGAGCAAAATCTGCCAGTGTGGGCCTGGCTCCTGGTCCATATCACATCTGGTCCATATCACATCTGTATGAAAGAAAATCTCAATTCAGCTCAGCCTTCAAATATGTAGTATAGGGATCCCTGCCAATACTCCTGTATATCAAATGTGATCTGTAACCAAGGAAACCAACAGCAATTCTGCAAAATAAAAGCAGACTTCTATGGTGGTCTATGGTTATTGCAAAGGATGAATTACACTCACCATATTTACTAGCACATAAGCCCCATGTATCACATATAGTATAATACCTCCCAACTTCTTGCTGGGGGAAATCGGGACAGATAAGTCCCGCCTCTGACCCTGCCCCAGTTCTACACAACTCCGCCCCTGCCCCACAAAGGCCATGCCCCCTTCCATGCAGAGGCCGCTACAAATGATAAGATACTTTTACATTTAATAAAAAATTATTATTATTCCACCAGGGACAAACTGATAGGCAGACAGGACAGCCCCGATAAAGCGGGACAGTTGGGAGTTATGCAGTATGAATTCAAATAGTCAGGGCCACCATCAGAGGTGACAGCCGGGCCTACAGTGCCAAGCCCGGCCATCCCTCCACCCCCCAGAAGTGGCCCGGCGCCCTGTACTGGTGTGCCGGCCACTGCCGACAGCCTGCATGAAATCATGTAGACGCCATTAGTGGCGTCTATGTGAGTTTAAATAGGCCCGACGGCCTCCTGCAGTGGCGTCACAATGTGTCCGATGAATCCAGCCTCCAAACCAATGATGAGGCAAGTGTCCAGCAGAATGACCACACGTGAATATATCAGACCTGCACACATAGAAGTCTTAGGTAAGTGTCAGAAATATTCATATATAGACGCTGGTTATTTCTGTGCTGGGACCACACATCAGTGGTTAGAGTGAGTCATAGTTCAGAGATTTGCACCTACTCTCTTACAGCACAATCCAAACCCTCAATTAAATCGCAGAATACATTCTTCTAACAAGGGACATTTTCTATATGCTTACACTGCAACATATATTCTGACTATCTCTCACACCATGAGGCTGATCCAGAGTGAGAGGTGATGTTTCCCAGCTCACTTCTAATTATAGTTTAATGTTAAGCTGTTCAGTATTTATGAACAATATACAAAAAAGAAATATTTTTCCTGCTTGCAGAAGAATAATAATTTGCACCTCCCACACTGGAACATGTTTTACCCAGGTGGAGACATGGGGCTACATTGAGACGTAATAATGTCAGTATGCACTGTGAATGCACAGTACATAAAGTGTTTCATTGGATCTCATTCATCTAATGCGGAATTCTATGCAGACACTGATACACGAGATATACATGTTGGGCGGGTATTGATATTTAAATGTACAGTAAGATGTACAGTAAGATGTGTCCACAGATGTTTCCACTTCCCCAAAAATGAGAAAAGCCTACTGTACATGGTGAAATTGCAATGTTTCTTTTTCATCACAGACTTTATTTATCATTAAGAAGCTCTTGTCACTACATTACTATTGCTGCGACTAATGAATAGGTGATGTCTGATTCACAGTGGGAGCCATCTGCAGCGAGAGAGATCGAGGGAGAGATGAGGGGGTGATGTCCTGTAACTAGGCAGCTCCTCCTGCGAGTATGGAGCTGAAGCCACCAATGCATCACTCGCGGTGGTAGCAATGTAGTGAATAGAACTTCTTAATGGTAAGAGAGCAATGCTACTGATCACCTTGGCGATTTCATACATGTATGTGGACACATCTTTACCTACTATCCAGTATTCCATCCAAACAGCATTGCGAGGATGCCTTTGGCATTCTGTTACGCTGCGCCGCACTCTCACCTCCATGCGGCAGGGGTCCAGGTCCTCTGTGCCTGCGCAGACTTTTGGTACTCAGCTATTGCTAGGTACCTCAGGTAGGGTCTTCCTTTTCTCTTGGGGCTACTGCTGTTTTCCTGGGGTCGCTGCTCCTGTTCGAGCTGTAATTTACCAGTGCTGGATCCCGGCTTTCCAGGTTACTCAGTACTTCTATTTGTGTCTTTCTCTATATTGGTGTTGGTTTCCAGTCTGTCCCAAGCTAAGGGTTAAGCAAGTGAGGTTAGCTCAACCGGCTAAGTCCATCCACACCCTAAGTTACTCTGGTGAATACTTAATTCTCCTCCGCATGATATTTAGGTTACAAAATTCTGTACATTAGCCTGTGTTGTGTAGGCTAATGTACATTATATACTAAGTCTGGATATGGTCCTTGTACCTGTTCTAGCTGTTTATCTATCTCACACTTTATGCCACGATACATGCAGTTGGACTTGGCACTTGTATAGTCCATTTTTGTGCAGAAGTCTCCTATCATTAAAATACAGAATGTAATTTAACCTTCCGTTGTGAAGAAATGATTCAGAATCTTAAATCTTAATTTCAACCTTATCTGAGACGTGATAGCCAGCACAGTGTAATTTGCTTACGTATAATTCTATGCTGCTGCTGAATATATTACAAAGGGGATCATGACATGGAGGGAAATACAGGAACATTTCCATTTCTATATATAAGGCTGTATCAAATTTGCCAGTTTTCTCATAAAGTCCCAAATTTCGGGCCGCACTCCCGGAATTTGAGGAGACTGAGCCACCCACGCACATTTGGTGTTATACATCTTAATGACCCAGCATAATGCAAATGATGGCATGGTGGTAGTTGGATTACATGGGATAAAATGGAAGGTTTTGCTCTTGACATCAGGTACGTAGTAAAACGAGATCTACAACCAGAATGATTGTTTCCTACTGTTTATTATTCCCACCTAATAGGGGTAATGTGTAAATTAAAATCTCCCTGTTGGACATTTTGATCTTCACACTGGACCATGCATGTGGGACACTAGCAGTTACAAATAGGCTGGATGAAGGTTTCTATTTCCACGATTGTCTGTGAATGAATAGTACATGGGATTGTAAGTTATTATTAATAAAATTACCTTTTGATAAATGAAAAAAGAACAGTTGTTTCACTCTGGACTGAAATGACTATTTGCAGGGCCACCGATACGATTGCCCGGGCCCGGGACTCACAAAGTCCCAGGCGACCGGGCCCCCCACATAACGCCAGGACATTGTGATGTCACAACGTCACTGCACGAGGCCGTCTGCCCTATTTAAACTCACATAGATGCCAATAATGGCGTCTATGTGATTTCATGTAGGCTGCCGGCAGTGGTCCGTACACCAGTACAGGACGGCGGGCCACTACTGGGGGGTGGAGGGATGTGTCATCCCCCCGATGGCGGCCCTGGTTGACACTGCTATCTCCTGCCCCCTGATGTACGTTAGAGGAGAGTGCATGGCCACTCTAGACTCTGTGACATCTCCATGAGCTTGATATGGTTGATATGGTGTGCAGTTCTTCAACCATGGAAAGACTTTTGAAATAGTGTTTATGATATTCTTGTTTTATAATTTTTCTAGAACTTTTCATCATCTTGAGGCTAAAAAAATATGCGATGTAAATGAATGTAATAAAAAACATATAGCAACAAACAACAAAAAGCCTGCAGATCATTGCTGTTCAGACCATAAACTGAAATGGGGATACTATGGGGATATGACTGTGGAATGATGGTTGGTGGCAGAATAAAGGTTTTTGTATTTGACTTTTTGCCATTTTATTTTACAGAATTTGTGAAAACATGGAGTAGAATCCAAGGGATGTTTCCAGTACCACATCGAATCTATTCTACAAAAGACTGAGGTAGTTTGGGGGCAAAAGTGACTGATATTGTTTTATTTGTTCATTTACAGTAAAAGTAATTTTTCACATAGAGAAAAGTAACTAATGACATCTTATTTTTAATGACTTAATACAAAATACACTAAAATAAGCAATTTTTAATATGTATTAAGAATTCCATATAATAAATGATAGAACTGCAACTTCCGAAACCCAAGATGCCTCTTAATTATCTCCTACAGGGTCACCACGAGGATGAGAGACTTACTGGAGATCCTATGCATTCCTCATTATTCTCCTTCCCTTTTTCCTGGCAATAAACAGCCATGGCGGATATTCTATATTATCCCTTGTCAGAAGTTTAAATCACCCCTCCATATTTTATCCATGTGGGCTACGAATCAAATTTGTTTGAGAGGGAGGGTCAAGATTTGTCCATAAGAATTTTTTTTTTGTGTATGTAACAAAATGCTTATACTCTGTTCAGATTACCATAAAAAACCCGGGTCTTTCAAGAAATTTTTGGGTTCCAGGTTTTTGTTGCACAGTTCTTTTTTAAAAAAACTTTTTACCCAGGACTAAGACCTGGGTAAAAAGAAGGGTTTTATCTGTGTCATTCATGGTTCGCCTTCAGTCTGAACTGTGCCAGGGTTTTTCAAAACCTGTTGGTTCACTGAATAGTTGACTGGCTGTGTAAACAACTTGATTGTTGTTATAACCTCTGTGGTAAATTCAGGGGCATTAGGAGAGAAGGACCGTATATATGTACCAGGTTCTTGGCATGTATGTGTGAAACCCCAGGGAGAAAAATTGTTTTTTTTCTATTGGGACCTTTCCCAACAGTGTGTTCAGGCTTGTGTAAAGCCAGATAGGGTCCCCTGGGGTTTGATGTGTGAAGTGAGGTAAGGTTCATCATCCACCAAGCCAGTCCTGGCTTTTGGCTTGTTCAGGCCTAATCAGGTCTTCATCTGATGAAGCCTTCATTAGGTGTATGAGGTTTGTGTTCAGTGTCACACTGATCTGGGAGCAGATAGCCTGATAGACACATGCTGTGCTGACACTCTGACGTACTGAGGGAGTTTTGTTGGAGGTCCTGGTAGTAGACCTGTGCCAGAGGCTTACCTGTGTTTAGTAAGTGCCCAGACGGGCTAGGATTTTACTTTATGTTTTATGTTATGATGAAGCAAATAAAACTAGCTGCGACTACTTGCATTAAATCCGGGGCTGGTGACTGTTCCTGAGCTGCTGTGTGTGTGAAGAGGAACCTTTTACCCCAGAAAGGACCCTCCTGATCCTGAGAATATTACACCTTGCTTGGAATTGGTGCCTGTGCCCCTAGCCAGGAAAGAAGGGGGGAAAGACAACAAACAAGGCCAGATAATTACACACACTAAACAGGACAAGACAACAAAGACACACACAAACTACAATAAAAACAACACAAGCACACACCAAACACACACCAAACACACAATCAGATAGAAAGGGAAAAACGACTTAATAAAAAAACACTAGACAAAAAGGCACCAAAATAAACAGAAAAAGGCACAAAACAACAAATTGAACAAAACCAATCACACACATTTCAACAGTCGCTAATTTTTCACTCAAAACCCACCTTAAACTCCAACCACCTGTGAATAGAGACAAAAGCATCAAATTCGAATTAAGATTGATGGTGAATTGAAATTGAAATCGACACTCCAAAACGCCACATAGTAAATTCTAGAAAACAATGCATCAAGGCAAATTAAATGGAGAAAACACTCTCTGTTTAATTAATCGAGATGAAATCCCACACCATATCAAAGCTTAGTAAATTTCCCCCATTATGTCTTAATGGTGTTTGAAGGATCTCTATTAGGTCCAAAGAGCATTATGCACAGCGGCCAAGGGGCATAGACGGAAGAAGATTCACTTACCAGCAAGTGCCACCTCGTCCTCCCTGTTCCGACGCCCATGCTCTTGTTATATACAGCGTTACACGTATTTATTTTACTCTTGTCTTTTTTGTTATCTATTAATGAATACTGTGCGTAGCAAGGCTTGGTAGAAGACGGGGTTATAACCACTTGTGACATGGGCTGTGCTGTATCTTTATACACGTCTGTGCATACGTTGTGTTTCTGTTGTGTGCCAGAGTCTTGTCTTTGTGTTATATTTATTGTCACATTTGCAGGGGTTTTTCTGAAGGGTGAAATTATCAGTCATCTTTGTAAATTGACCTTGTGTCTATTATATATAAATAAATCTATTCATCTATTCACGCTCACCCTCTGCCCCCCCCCCCGCCTGCCTCATTATTTATCCCATGTCTTGTCATTTTTCACTTTTTGTTTATCCATCCCTGCATCTCGGCAGCCGCCCTCCTCCCCTGCATCCCTTCCTCTTGCTTTGCTTTCTCTCCTCTGGTTTCTTCAGTCGGTTGCCTCACACATACTCTTCCATCTCTCCCCTGCCTTTAATCTATCTGCCTGTTTATCTTCTTCCAGACAGAGAAGGGAAAATCCAAGGTCCCAGGGAGAGAAAAATGCTGGCATTACGGCTTCATTAAATTCTCTTATTACTGTCGTGTGATGTGCCTGGGTTTCAGGTATGTGCTTTAGATCATTCGCTGCAACACAGGCCTAGATTCAATTACGCTCTAATGTAACGCTGGCGACAAAGCAGTTAAATGCTGTAACCTGTTTTCTTCCATGTTTATTTTCAATGCCTTATTCTTATGTCCTGCCTTTCCCAGTCTACCCTATATTTTGCTTCCAAATTCAATGTCAACAGCCATTGGCAGACTGATTTGGCGCAGACCCACCTTTGCAGTTAATGTATGTATCGGATTGTCAGAAACAAAAAGATGTTGGTATGGGGGTGTGGCTTAAGGGTGTGGTTCATGCTAATTGCACGTGAAGCCCCACCCCTGCACATTAATACCTTCTATTCATACTAAGGATATCCATCTTTAGTAACGATCAGGGCTGGAGGCGGTAATTTACTTTAATTTCTTTAAACCCTGATCCAAGAACAGATCCAGAGGTGAGCGTATGCCAGCTGGCTTTACATATCTCGCGTGATTTAGTACTGCATATGAAAATAAGAGCACAGGAGACAATGTAGTATGAAGCGCAACTCGAGCTGCAGAGGTTTGAAGGACAGCACATAGTCAATGTACAGACCAATGTATTGACCAAACCATGGCACCTGATTCAGACTTAAATGGGGTTGGAGATAAAAAAAAATAGTCTATGATAACATCATAACATCTGCACCAGCCCCAGGTCATGTCTAAGTCCAGGGCCTATGTTTACTAAGTGTCGGGAATGGAAAAATAGAGTGTTGTACATTCTCTAATATGTTAGGAAAATAATAGCTAAAATCTTTGCCTGATCTTGAACAAATCATTTTGGCTGATACATCCATGCACTGCACTTGCGCAGACCCAAGACTTACATGTAGAGTTTCTGCAAGATCCAGAGCTGGATAGGCAGGGGATTTAAATAGTATTTTTGTATGCATCTTCTCTGTACCCAAAGTGAACTTTGCAGAATAAGGTAGGTCGGGTGCAGAACGCCAAAGTGGCCAATTTCCTGGCTGCGGGAGGCGTGTGACAAGGGAAGTGCAATGAAAACATGCGTATGGAACTCAATAACAAAAAATTCCTATACCTCTCTGGGCTAGATTTATTAAACTGCGGAAAAGGGAAAGTGGGAGCTAGAATATGATGGGCCACATCTCCACTTTCCCTTCCAGCTGTTTAGTAAATCTAGACTTTAGTTCTGGATGAGCTACCACCTCTTTTCCCAGTACAATATATCACCTTTTCTTGCACAATATATATGATCACCTAGCTGCCACCGCTTGGACTTTTCCATAGGTAGCTTGGCCAGTTTGGAGGTACAGTACAAGTAATACATTCTGATTTATGGGTCAGGGCTTTCTTACATGCTGTATACAGCTGCTGTTTGATGCAGAAGATGAAATATTCCTTACAATCAGCCTTTGTGTTTTGTGTTCTATTATATTAAAGTGAAACCTCTATCTATAATAGTATTATTTATAGAATGCACGGGGAAATGTTATTCTGATGACGTTAGAGAGTGGGTAACATGGCAATGCAAAGCAGCGTACAAACTCAAGTGTCTATTTTATGCGGATGTGGAAACAACACACAGGAGCAGTAATGTATAATCCAATATCCCATACAGTTAAGCTCGATGTGCATTCTGGATTGCGCGTCATGTAAAATTTATTGCGCTTTTTTCGAACCGAATAAGAAATGTAAATTTTGTCGACAATGCTTTTTCCCACTGCTTTTGGGTTGGCTCTTGGCAGATTTCACACCCCATCCAGGGGCAGAACGTGACAGGCTTGGGTCCCATGTTAAAGAAGTGAGACCAGAGAATTGGATGGTCAGGGTAAACGGAACAATGTTTTGGGGGTAGGGCATGGTTGTCCCAACTGCATCAAGAAAGCTGTCAGAGACCAGCTTATAACAGCGCTTGGCACTCCATGAAAGAATGCTGAATAAACCACTTGTAATAATATCATAATGTCACTGGTGTAATGGGTCATGTTGGAGGTTGCATTATGAGATTAAAAAATAAAAACATTTGCCCATACAGAAGTCTTCCTATGGTCCTGTTATAGAGGCATTTGCTAGCATTGCTCACAATGCTTGGAGCAGACACTATATTGCATAGCTCGTATGTATTTCCTTTTCTGCATGCTTTTTATTCCCACACTGGTTAACAATCCGGAGAATGTGGCCATCAATACTCACAAAGACAGCTTCACTAGCAAACAAGTCACCCTCCGCCTGCAGCCCGAAGGGTTAATTATCCAACACATGTAGCAGAACTGCACCCGTCAATTTCAATCCACTCAAATCATTCCGCACAGGGAGCGCCCAGGAACCTTCCTTCATTAGCGGAAATGTCACAGATCCCTTGGAATAAATCTCTTTCCCCGCCCGTCCATTTCTTCTCTGCTAATCTCCTTCTACATGCGTGATCCAGATCATAACAAGGAGGGTTTAATTAAGGTGGTTAAGCCTACTTTCCTTCTGGAGTGTTTTCCTGTAGGATTTGATAGTTTTCTTTTCCCAGACACCTCAAACCTAAGAATGTCATTTTGCGTCATTCTGTACTTGGTCAAAATAAAAAGTAGACCCATTCGTTTAATTGCAGCAGGATATTTTAGTCGTTTGAACCATTGCAACTTTTCACTGGTCCCAAAACGTACTAAAATTCTCAGACTGGTATTGTGTTATATACTGCCCTGTGCAAGACCCAGCTCAAGGTTCCTATGGAGAGATCGCAGCTACACTTCCCTTCACCTCCTGCTGCATTACTCCCACACCTAGGAAGGAAAGAAATATGTTATCGCTGTACAGGGGAGTTAGAATATTTTAATGAGATAGGGGGGAGGGGGACAAGAGACATTTTTTATTAAATTTTTTATTTTAAAGGGCGTTAGTAGAGACTTTTCTCACCTCTCATCTCTGGGTCTGATCCAGAGTTTTTGACAGCTGCAGCGATGGAGATGGTACTATGCCGGCTTTTTATCAATGAAATCATAGTAAAAGAAAATAAATAAATAAAAAATATGGAAAAAGCACAAAACACATTTTTACAAAAATATATAATTATGGGATACTGCATTTGGAATGCTTAAGCAGACACATGGGTCCCCCCAGTCTGATGCCTATTTCCAGGCACCAGGGAAGACTCTCTTCATTTGCCAATTGCAGGTTAGTCTTCTCTGAGGGTTTGGGGGACACTGCACATCTTTTAGGTTATTTACCAACTACTAAATTGACGCCTGCCATTCAGGAGTAACCATCTTCACACTAATGAGACAATGATGTCCACCGAACCTTTCTAAGTGGTCTACTTCCCCCCAGAGTCTATATACTGTATATATGATTCCTCTATATGGAACATTGGTATTGTATCAGTTGTACCAGCCCTGTGATTCATGATGATGCTTAGGATCCCATTCTTCTTGGACAGAAGATAGAGAACTGAAAATTGAGGAGAAGAACTTCTCCAAGGCAGAGGTGGAACGTGAAAGGCTAAGGCCCAATAGCAAGGACGAGGTACCTGTGTATGGATGGGTGGGGAAGGCGAAATAGTGCAACAGGAGAGGTGCTGAGCAGCCAGTGTCGAAGGAGCTATCAAAGACTGAGAGCTTAAAACAGCTCATGACACTCCATGTATGAATGCTGAGCACTGTTTATAAACAGGGTTAATAAACATGGGGTCAATAAGCATGGGTGGGACTTAGTGTCATCAAGTCCCGCTCATCTCCTTAATAGTAATCAACCTTGAAGCAATAATTAAGCTCCAGTCCAGGTAATTTCCAGACTCTCCAGGAAAATCCGGGAGCAATGCCCGAAATTCAAGTCACCCAGAAATTCTGGGAGATTTGGCAACAATGTTAATAAATACATTGTTTTTACAAACAGCACTCACAGTGTGGAGTATGTCTTAAGATGTCAGTATCTGGCAATGGCTCTCTGAACCTGTAGCATCCGCACCCATTGCACCCCCTGTAAGGTAAGGCTCTATGAGGATTTTAACAGAGTACATTTTAAACCAAGCTAGCCCCTGCTTGTTGAATGTGGGACCTAAGCCGTCACCATGCAAAACATTCATCATTCATACATTAGAAATGTCATAAAACAGGGGAAGCGTGGATGCTGTGACTTCAATGCTGCGAAGAGGGTGATAATGATGTCTGAAGCCTTCCTCCTGATTAATGGTAATTACTGGCATGGGCTATGTAAATGATGTGCTGACATCCAAACATGAAATAATTATGATTATATTAGGCCATGCTAGAACCCGTAATTCTATATTGTGCAGGATTTTAAGACTTTTTGTATTGGTTTTATGTCCCTAGAATGAAAATCCTGATCTCTTCTCTCCTCTGCACGCTGTCATAGGCAGTGATCTGCAGCAACCTGCTGTCACATTGTGATGTCATTTCCATTTCTGGCTCAGACAGATGTGTGAAGGCAGCAACAGTTTAAAGCGAAGTCACCTTCCCTGTGCCATGTGCAGAGTATTCCCCTGTGTCAATTCTTGTTTGTGTGTCTCTTATGCTCAGAAACTTACGGATGCTTTTTTTCTCCTAGATGGAATGGATTTACCATATCGGTGTTGGTGGTTTGTAGACTGCAACCTGCGTTAGGTTCCTGCTGCAACCCATGTTCTGAGCAACAGAGGATACAATGATATAATGATACAATGATGAATCCTTGCTGTATCCAGGCTTCTGTGCAGGCGAGGGGAAGGCCACATGCTTTAAGCCAGGCCAAGCCTGGAAAACATGGACCATTGGTATACCCCAAGGACAGGTTTGGCCACCACTGCCTGTTTAACTCTGTCCCCATGACAGGACCTGCTTCCTTTCACATCTCTCTACTGTCCAGATTACAGCGGGCAGGCCCAAATTTGGGTGTTCCATAACATAATTTACAGATTAGACAACAACAATTTGTAAGAGCCCTATGTTTCACCAATTAAACAAAAGCTCCTTGCCGCTTACATTTAGGGCATCATAGCAACAATACCCACAACGCAAATGTTAGTAAGTAGTCACACTCCAATGGTTTGTCTAACCACCATAATGTCACATGACTATACATGTTTTATTTCCCACCAAAAGATGGCACAGTAACGGTGGGGCAAAGGGCATCTTTTATGCAAATCACGTTCAACGCTCCACCCCTTGAACAATATGTTGTTAGTTTGCTATGAATGGACGAGGCTCGACATCATCAACCCTGCCCATTCATCATTCCAGATGGGGACTGAGGCAGTCTTCCGGGATACCTGGAGATGTACCCAAAATCCAGGAGCCCCCCAGAGATTTATGGGTAGCATGGTAGTTGTTAGCTACTGGGGAGAGCACAAATATTTGATATCTAGTATATTCTGTTCATAAAGGTGTATAGATAACATAATTGCCTTTCGCTATACATTATTGTAGTACCATATCATATCATTATCCCTATGACGTTTTTAGGTGATTGGGTGATGTGGTAAGCATGGCAACCAGTGTAATTAAGTATAAGCTCTGTGGTGTGTTATGATTGTATTTATATATATATGCTGTCTGGCACTATATGACTTTAGCTGCCATCTTTGTGACACAGCATGGGGTCTATAATTGCATAGTTTGTAATAAGGTATATTTTTATCTGTATGATCTCTTCTAAGAATACTCTATAATCTACTGCATCAATTGCCTGTTTCTCTTTATATAACAGCATCTACGCGATCATACAGGGCTGACACGGCCATCTCTAAAACAGTTCCCCCACCATAATGGTAGAGAACAATTACTGAATCTATGCTGCTACACATTAACAAACACAACACGTTTCCTCATTTACTAGGATTTATACTGGAGGTTCTCAATCTATTTAGCCAATACAGTATAGGCTTTTACAGGCTGTATCGGATAAAAAGGTGGAGATGGAAAGCCCCCTTCCCTTTTATGAACATGCCCCCAAGTGTACCCGTTTCGTATTGATTACGTACCCGCTCACTCCTGACTGACTGTGGCAATGGGGGGTTGGGGTAGGGGGGAGGATTATTAGCAACAGGGGCCCCCTATGGAGTTGGCAGACTCATGAGGCCCCAGGCAGCAGCCTACATGGCCTATGCTTATGACCACCTATATTCTTGTTGATGGAATGCAGGCCAGAACAGGTTTCTAGCTAAAGACCTATGCACACTATGCAGAAGAGTGTCCCGCGGAGAGACCTGTACGACTATGAGTGTAGTTATGTCTACATACAGAAAACTGATTACAATTACATGTCCGGGTTCTGGGTATGCACAGTATGAATGGACAAGTGATTTCCGTGTGAATCACATGAATAATATATGTCGTATCAGGCCCCCTGTTATTAGCTCCTGCCACCATCAGCGAGTCACAGCGATTATATGTTTTGTAATTATAATTATTTTATTATCAGGACTTCACTGATCACGTCACTAATCCCTAATCTGCCAGAAGCGTAAATTTTTTTTTCTCATTTTAGCTCCAGCTTCTGTCCTCCATATAATGATGTAATCTGCATTATTTAGAATGATTAACACTACCCACTGGCTTTCCTTTACTGACCACACAGTGATTCGGGATTTGGCAGCAGAGAATCTAAAAGGTTTTAAAGATAATTAAATGTAATTTGTTTTTATTACAGTTCATGGAGATCAATCTACTACTGAGGTCCTGTCCATTATCCTGCATTCCCTGGTCCATTTTATCTCTGTTTATCTGAAGACACTAACTTGCGTTTCTGTAGTCATTTACTCTATTAGGGCTGGATTCAGCTTTTCACTCTCATGACTTACACTCATGAGTTACACTCTCATGGGTAAAACCATGTTGAAGTGCAGGGGGAGGTTAAATGAATGTTAGTGTTTGCAGGCCGGGAGAATGCTTTACTTTTGCATGTTGCACACAGATACTGACCAGCGTTACTGTTACACTGTTAGTAAACTAGGACTAGGAAACATCAGCTGTCTTGTTATTCTGATTGCAACTAATTAAATTTACCTCCCCTGCAATTCAACATGGTTTTGCCCATGAGAGTGTAACTCATGAGTGTAAGTTGTGAGAGTGAAAAGCTGATGAATTGCTGCCTCTTTTCTTGAACAATTGGTGCTTCAGTGATATTCTACCATAGTTGTCGACTCTTCTGACTCAGTCATTACTAAGGATCAGGGCTGGACTGGCATTTGCCAGAAGTGCCAGATGGGCCACTGGAGTCATGGACTGCTACCAAATGCTGCTGGAGGGCTTTAGCCATCCACCAATCAGTGTGCTGACAGGTTTGTTGGCATCAAATTCCACCCATCTTCATTTTAAAGAGCAAGGGCGGGGATTCAGAAATAATTTTCATAAACCACGCCCTCATGCCCCACCCCGATCCCGTTGTCAGCAAACATTCTGCACACCTGGTAAGCACTACTATTTCATTGGTAGTTCAGGTTCAGATAAACCCAGCTCTATAGTTTTTATTTCTATGCAGCAAGTGATAGGGGAGAACCTGCGGATCTCCAGAAATACTCCAAATCTCAGCATGCTTTAACTTTTTTAACAGTTGCTACCTGGCAAAGCATGCTGGGATGTGTGATTTGACAACATCTGGAGAGCCGCATGTTGTCTATCCCTATGCTAGTGGGTTAATTGTCAACTAAAAAGATGTGGTAACACTGATGGCTCACAGTACTAAGGTTGTAAGTTCGATTCTTCAGAGAGGACCTTATCCTGGTTGATTTTGTATGTACTCAAATTGTCCCGTGCGGCAGGCGCTCCCACATAACGCCAGGACGTTGATGATGATCACAACCTCACCACAGAAGGCCGTCGGGCCTATTTAAACTCACTTAGACGCCAGTAATGGTGTCTAAGTGAGTTCAGGCAGGCTACCGGCAGCGGCCAGCACACCAGTACAGGGCACATGGCAACTGCCGGGGGGTGGGGGACGTCCGGGCCCGGCTGTCCCCCCATGATGGCAGCCCTGCTAGTGTATTTGCCCCAATGTATAAAACTCCTATAGAAGTTAATTCTTGTCTGATAGATATTGTAAAACACTACGTAGTATGATGGCGCTATATATATAAATATATATATATATATATATATATATATATATATATATATATATATATAAATAGATTAAAGGCTATATGGTATGCTATATAAAAGCCTGTTAATAATAAGCGCTTGTGGTGAAGATCCCCTGTGGGTGCAGCGGGAGATATATATATACATATACACCGTGCAGCAGGACACATTTAATTATGCTTTACAATTTACAGTTTGGGCCAGTGAAATATAGAGTAAGGAGCTCCAGCTGAATATAAACTATACAGAGAGAGAAGCTCCTGTGGAATGTATAATGGAATGAGCTCTGGCATAATGTGCAGTGTACAGTTAATGAGCTGAGACACCTGTATATACTGTATTGTTAGTAAATGACCTTTTCACAATGTTCAGAAAATAGATGGTGAGTAACATAACACGTTTCCTCAGGTTCTAAGCCACATATAGGGATGTTTTATTTGTATATTTTTCCCCCTACTTTTTATAAATTTAATGAACAATAACCAGCATTTTCCATTTAGATTGTTGATCAGTTACTAGTAAGCGGACAGAATAACAAATATCTTTTCTCGCTCAACATAATGTTATTTTGGAACAAAGCAGAGACTGTAACAGAAGCCGAATCCCTGGAAAGAACACAGAGATGTTTACACAGAGACTGGCTTGGCATTGGCATAGACAGGCAAATAGACTGGCTCACATACCAAAACAAACTGGCAGATACACAAGAAAGACATAGACTGGCAAACTCATTGGCATAGTAGTAGCTGGCAGAGATGGGCAGCGTGGCATACTTACAGGCGCATTCAGACACAGCTACGGAAACTATCATGGAAGCTGAGAAAACAGAAAGGATCTGAACTATTGGAAATGATCGGGAGACTGCAGGGCAGACCCTATGGCAATGCCCGGAGCTAATTTACTAAACTGCAGCATTGGAAAAGTGGGGATGCTGTCCATAGCAACCAATCAGATTCAAGTTCTCAGTTTCATTTGACATAGTGGAGAATGGGGACTCGAACAGGACTATTCATATCAATCTACATAATCTCTCATGTGCTTGGATGTACTGTAAATATTTCCTTTCAAAATCAGATAATTTTTTTTGTAATGTATCAGTTATACCCACATGAAATAGCACACACGATAGCTGGGTTTACATTTTGTATGGTTATATTGTATGGTTATAACTCTACCACCCAGTCCCTGGTGTCATGGGATTACCAATCGGGGCAGTCACTTACCAGGGGTCTGCATCTTCAGGCTGTCCCCCACCATCAGGGACTCCAGTAATGACCAGCTCCCAGTGAGACTTGATGCCTGGACCATGTAGCTCTCCTGGTGACCTGGTGACTCTTCATTTAACTGAGGCTTTGACTGTAGTAAATGCGGTAAAGAGGTAAGAGAATTACATTGTAAAGACAATGGCTGTATCTTACAGTAGTTTCCTTCTCTCTCAGTTCATAAATGGAACCAATATCCTATTACATAGTTTCAAATCCTCAGTTAGACTAGCTGAGAACGTTCTTTAAATGTCCTACACAGTGGTTATGGCCCTTGGAGACACCAGCTTTGTCCTTCCTGTGTCTTTCTAAAAGAGCACTTAGCGAAAGGAAACTTCTCTTCGGATCATCATCACACCTCAACTTGACTTGCACTAAAAGGACCGTTCCAGTGTATAATAATTAATGGGGGTTTTCAAATGACCTTCAGAGACTTAAGGCATGTAAGAACAGTAATAAAACCAGCTTGATTTAACCACTTGCCAACCGCGTTATCATTTAAATCTGTCCACAGGGGATGGTTAAATCAGTGAAAATGGCAGTCCTATCCATAGCGGTATTCTCCAATGTGATTTCTGCATCCTCTAGTGCGGCATTTCATATATCAACCCTCTCCAGCCTGTTAACACTAGTGCATCCTTGTTGAGTGCTTGACTGATGCAAAGCCTGGTTATACACAATTATTTAGTGTTTTATAAAGGCAGATATCTGACAAGCAGTTTCACTACAAGATGTTGTAGTTAAAGTTATAATTAATCAAAATAGATAAAATTAATTAGAAATATAAAACAAACTGTAGTTAGTAATTGAAAGTGTTGACACATCGAATTCCAGCAGTGCAACTGTAGTGACAACTGCAAAGAAGACCTGATGGACACTAGGAATAATCAGTATTCAGTTACTTCAGCGTTGACAGGTAAGAGTTTATCCTAATCCTTACCCTTAACATCTCCATCTATCACCCAAACCATAACCATGTCCTGCAGCCTGACCCTAAGTTTCTCTTTTCTTTGAGCCTAACCCTAATATGGTTCAAATCGTCTGGGCTGATAAATTGTTCCCAAGTCCCAAAATTCCCCTTCCATCTCCCTAATGTCTCCTTTCCACATTCTAACCCTTACCTTTCTGCAATCCACCCCTCCCCGCAGCCTAACCCTAACCTTGCACTTCTCTGATCCCTCCCCTTCTCATATCCTGAATCTAGATTTACATTTGTCCCCTAAGGCACAACAGGATCATAAAGCATGATCATAAACCCTCATTTACTGGCCGAAATCAGTGCATACCTATAACCCCATCTATAATGCTAGAAGCAAATTCTGACTAACTAGGTTACCAAGAAAAAACACATGATGATCAAATGTTCTTTCTTACTTTGTCTCCAGGAAAGAATCCAAATCAATATGCGGAAAGCAATTGTGAAAATGTATAGGGGCAATGTTCGGCAGCAACTTGCTGGGGTCGTGTAAACATTTTTTTTGTCAGATGGGGTCCCAGAGCAAAATAGTAGAGAACCCCTGTTTAGAGCAACTAGATTTATCCCGCATCATAGCATCATAGTATCTGCTTTGTTCTATATTCTATATATTCTAATACAGTATTTATTTTTTCATACATTTTTTAATTAGTTGAAGAGTTGTACAGAAGCAGATTGAATTCAAGTACACAAATCTATATATAATACAACACCTCAAATAGAAATAGGGGACTGGGGTATCACAAAGGACTACAACGCGACAGATCATCGAACAAATTGTGGCATCTCCCACAGAGTTTATCTGCTTATATTTCTATTAAATGTATTGTTATTTGAATTACTGTTATTCTAAAAGAATACATGGTGTTTTATAAACAAGCAGTGACGTGAAGAGTGTGCTCTCTCTCAGTAACATCATACAGATTGCACAAAATACAGTCATTATATTAATCCAGGGCAATGACATAAGTAGCTACATAACACAACAAAGGACGTATACACAATAATCTTAGCATATATATGTGTGTGTGTGTGTGTGTGTGTGTGTATATATACACTCGCAAACACACATATTATATATAAATAACTTTGTGAATACTGTGCAGGCGTTTATAAACTCAGGCAAAAGAAACTACTAACCTGCAATTCTCTTTGGTTCTTTCTAATTTGGAAATTAAGTTCAAGGTTTCTAATTAAAAGGAGAAATATGAAATATTATTTTAAATTGTCATTATAATTTAACACTAGAGTTTATGGTTTGACCTTTCATTACTGATAAACCTGAGGCAAGGAGGGGATCGATCAAATAGAGATGGGTTTACACAGGGGTAGAGGTTTGGGTCTATTTAAGGTTTCATTTTCCATCTCTTATTGGCCAATGTTTAAGAAAACTGTTATAAACACCTAGGCCTAAATATACTAAGCAGGGAGACTGAAAAGTGGGGATATTGCCCATAGTGACCAATCAGATTCAAGCTCTTAGGGGTATATTTACTAAGCAGGGAGATTGCAGTGAAATTCGAATTTGGGGAANTGATTGGTTGCTATGGGCAACACCTTCCTCTGTTTCATCTCATCTCTGTACTCTGAAGAGGGAACAACTCAGCCCAACATCCCATTAAATGTTTCATTGGTTGGGTATACATTCCAAATACATTATATTTTGAGCAAAATGGGTCAGTCTGGGACTGGTTCCTGGTCCATATCACATCTGTATGAAAAAAAATATCACTTTAGGCCAATAGCCTTAGAATGTGTTTATAGAGTGTTCAGGCCTCCTATTTATAACTTATAATGTTTATTTGTACATTTTCTTTCTTTTATAGCAGGGAAGGCCTACCCTTGACTACTTAATAGGCTTATGACTCACAACCATGTAGTACACAATGCACCGTCTATATGCCACTGACGAATGGCTAGAGCATGGTATGGAGTTAGGCATTTCCTCAGTCATTTCTACAATTCTAGAACATTTTTTTAGTGTAATAATAAATAAAAGTTAAACTGGTCACTCCCAGTAATTGTCCAATCACGTAATTTATTGTGTATTGCATGGATTCATTATTATGATGATGATGATGATGATTATTATTATTATTATTATTATTAATAAGCATAATGTTTATTTATATATAGCACCACAAATTTTTCTGCAGCACTTTACATAGAATATTTTAACATACACATAAATCCCTGCCCCACAATGCATCCCCCCCCCCCCTCTTTCCCCTTATTTCCATTTCTCTGACATTTCAGAAAGTTAATGAAACATGGTAAAAAGATAAGTTGGCAGGTACAGGGAGGGTTAAACATGACAGAGATGACTAGAGTACAAGCGATGATATTTATAATGTAGTCATGCCGCTAGACACTGTGTCACGTATGTGTAGGACAGAAGATGAAAAATTCATGCAGCTAGTGATGACTGATGGAGATCAGAGATGGATTCTACTTTAGAGCACATATACGATGTGCGCGGCAGCTCTCGGGAGCCCCCGGAGACATCAGCGTTCCTTCCTTGTAGACCTTGTGTTTCACGATGAATTGGTAGAGCTTCCTCTTGAATTTGATTTTTCACATTAGCAGCTGTAAATTCTGCCGCAGCATCTTGAGCAGAAGGCTCCTCATCCCGGCAGAAACATGTAAAAGGTTTAACAGCTAAATATTGAGACAAAAGGTTACCATACATATTCCTCTGGTGCTATAATACAGATTAAAGAATGTTAATGAGGTTTTCATTCCGCTTAATATGTGACATTTAGTACAGTATCTTGGAAATTAAGTATTTTGAGGAATATGAAAGTTAGGAATAACTGCTCAAAAAAGTGCAGAAACCATGGTGCAATGTGAAAGGTGCAAGTCAATATAATTATTTATTTTTACATGTGGGAAATATATTGGCTGATTTGGTTCATTGCACTGAAATACCCAAAATCTACGGGCCGGATCCAGACTTAAGACCGCTATACGGCAGCAAGTAGCCCAATCTGTCCAAAGCACAGCATATTGCACTCCCCTGTGTCGTTTGGAAATTAGGTCACTCAGCGTTTAGAACTCTACTTGAACTACTTGACAGCTATGTGTCCTAAGGGCGTTGTGAAAAGTTGAGATCCATACGACAAGATTTACGCATTGCGTACGCTCTAATTTAGATTTAAGTTACAAAACATAACCTTTAAACTCTGTGTTAAACATTTTAAATTTGACTCCCCTCATATTAGATAGTCCATCAAGTTCAACCTATATTGGATCTCCTGAGATCCTAACCTTATAATTGAACTAATGTAGATGAAGCAACAACCAATCCGGTTCAGTTTTAAAAAAAACCTCCCTCTTAACTAAGATGGGCGTAAATTATTTTTCCTGGATTCCCTACTATCTTTCATTTTACTTACCAGTCGTAACCCCGGATACCCTTTTCCTCTAAACATTTGTCGAACCCTTCCTTAAATATATCAACTGAATCTGCCTCACACCCTTCCCTGACAGTGAATTCCACATATTGACTGCCCTTACTGTGAAGAATCCTTTCCTCTGCTGGTTGGGAAACATTCTTTCCTCCAATCTTAGCTGGTGCCCGCGTGTCCTCTGTACAGTCCCTGAAGTATAACATTCATGTGGAAGTTCTCTGTACTGACTCCTAACGTACTGGTACATTCATGAAGTGGTGCTCGTAACAATATTTCGGGAAGTCAGGGTGGCTATTGCCGTCACTTTATTTATTTCTTCATTTGAATATTTTTACACTTTGCATAGTTTTTCTACTTTTTTTTCCCTTTAACCTCAGACATCGGATTCGTTTTTGAGCCGTCTTGTCATGTACACAGTAATTGCACTTTCCACCTGCGACTCTCAAGGGCCAGACGCTAGTAATTACTCACATGTGTCTTACTCATTCATGTCAATTTTGGAAAATGAAAATTGATGTCGTCATTTGGTTGTCAGGATCTTACGAAAAAATGGTAAAAGGATTTTTATCATAGTAATTGGTGTTTCAATCGCTTACAGAAACGAGACTACAGCTAAATTACTGCCTACAAAGAACAAATGCATTTTATCTTTTCCGTGTTTTGGTGAAATGCTGCATATGTACAGTATTAGTGGGTGACAGAGCTTCTCATATCATTTTATTCTCACTACTTTAGCTCGGTGGATTTTTAAAATTTTTCTAGCCTAACTCAATATTAAAGAGAATATATTGTGGTTTACGATCAATTCAGTAAGTAAATATGACTGTGATCTATACACGCTCTTTCTTTACATACATCCGCATAGCAGTCAAACGCATTTATGCTCCATTCCCTTTCCCAGCCATCCGGACGCCAAGTGCACACCAATTGTCATACATACATACTGGATATGTTGGATATATAGGGGCGTAGGTATGACATTTTTCATGGTGGGGGGGGCAAAAGGCCAATGACTACTATAGGGCCACTAAACAATTAAATGTGACTGTGTATATGTGTATGTATATCTAGGTGTATATGAGTATGTGTGTATGAGTATGTGTGTATGTGTGTGTTGTGTGTGTGTGTGGACACATGGGGAGCTGCAGCAGGAGCAGAGAGTGATTTACAGCCTCCTCTCTGCACCATCCTCCCTGCAACAGTGTGAAGGAGCAGAATGTCAACAGAGCAGCATGAGAGGGGAGACTGAGAGTATTAAATGGTGGTGGTGGGAGGGTTAGAAAAGCAAGTGAATGGGGTCTATAGCATAGTGGGTTAATGTAGTGTTAATAGAGAGGAGGAGGCATTACAGTGTATGATATAATACAGAAAATGCAGGGTTAATATAATTAGGTGGAGGGTAATTTCATTGTCAGCAAAATACAGAATTGAGGGGAAAGGGGTGCAGATAGATATAGTTAATTTTATTTTTAGTCTTTAATAATAAAATAACAAAATAGTCAAAATGATATAAATATATTTGAGTTATTTGGGGTTTTATTACTCAGTTGCTTTATTTTTTATTTTATTTTCAGAGACAACTAGCAAGCATCAGCGGCGAGCACTCACTGGAAGTAAAAAATTATATTAAATCATTTCTTTTATTTAGTAGTTAATTATACACAAATACTTGGAGTCGGTATGACAGGAAAGGGGCATAAAGACTTATTTAGCCCCTGGGCTACACATATGACAGCGAATTGCTACATATATGATCAGCACCTTAGACTGTATAACAGTGGCTACATGTTAATCTGTCCCCGGCTGCTGATATAACA
>JABWIB010000078.1:87313-102336 GCA_016617825.1 Platyplectrum ornatum | reverse complement strand
ATCCAGGGCTCGAAGTGGGGGGTATACGGCGGTATGACATACCGGCACTTCTCCCACTGTTTTCATGGAAAAATTTCAAATTTCCATGGACTCTGTGTTTCCATACCCCCACTTCTGAATGCCCGTACCCTCACTTCTAAATTTCCACTTTGACCACTGGTTTGTACACCCCTTATACTTGAGTATCTTTAATAATCAGCTAAGGGGGGGGGGGGCAAGAAGTTGCTGGACCAGGATCCTGAATTCCTCTTGGTGCACTGGCAATGGATGTCACTTCTCACATGTAAGGGATTTCTGTAAGCAGGATCCTACATTTAGAAGTGTTGGTATGGACATTTAGAAGTGGAGGTATGGACCTCACTACGGACCTCACACCTCACTTCAAGCCCTGGTTTATACATGCCACCCCTTCCCCACCCCACCATTAAGAAGTATTCCAGTTTCGTCTTGACTTGAGAACCCTGATCCGTGCAGGAAGTCGGTAGCGTGTACATGTGTAGATGAGGATTGCGTTGGTTTTTGCCTGCAAAAAATAGCCACATGTCTAAAATCTGGATGCGGTCCACACTATGCAGCTGCATTTACGGCATGCCTGCTCTACATGCAAGGTCAGTGGCACATGGCTGCCAGGTTTGATCAACTGAGAGCAGCTAGAGAAACCAGCTGGTGGCAGTTCTCATAGATTGTGTTCATTGTAGAGATCCCAAAATGTAAATTGCCTTCAGCGTGCATTGATGAGCACAGCGGTAAATGTGAGGCTTCCATTACCAATATCAAATTATTCAAACACTCTTCAAGTCAATCAAATTTTGCTAAAGGAGTATGTAATGTATACAAGTGCCAATTGCTACATTTTATTTTATGTTTTATTATTTTAATAGACCTTCCGATGATAGTTGGATCTCATAGAAAATGTGGGACATTATACAGTGTAATCATTAAGCCTGAATACTGATTATATTAAAATTTAGAGAATTTCATGTTAATTTTGACCTTTAAACGACTGCTCGGATTTGATATCTTATTAAAGATATTTTAGCATCTGTCCCCACTAGCCTCAACTTCAATATTTGGGATGAATCCGGACTTTTAATGTTGCTGTGCTAAGACCTTTCAGAGAAGCAGCCAGATCCAGAATGCGTCCAGACTTTCCTTCAGGCCACTCTCCTTACAGGAATTGACCTGTAATTTTAGCTAGTCCCAGGCCAGAAGCATAAGGGTGGACTTCTGTATTTCTGTATTTCCTGTATTTTCCTGCATTTTTATAAGCTGCCTTGCATATTATGTCTTTTGTGTTATCATTTTTGTACTAAGCCAGTGGTCGAAGTGGAAATTTAAAAGTGGGGGTATGTACATTGAGAACATTGAGTATGTACATTGAGTATGGAAACTCAGAAAATAATAGAAAATAATGGAAGTCAATGGAGATTTTAAATTTTTCCATTACATCACTTGGAGAAGTGCTGGTATGGCATACCGTATACACGTATACACCCCCACTTCCAGCCTGTACTAAGCACTGTGATTACGTTTTTACGGATTCACCTGCCGAATAGCTTGGTTTTATTAACGCTACATAGTTGTAACAGGAGAGGTCATATTGATAACTGTGTTGGGGTAGTTTGTGGGAGAAATGAAGGCCTCCAGAGATGTGTGCATTGTCCAAATGAACCTTAGTGGTGGCAGACACCGATATAAGTAATAGGTGAGGTAAACAAGGGGAGTTAATCAGGATATAACAGACTAGGTGACTGTTGGGATTAACCCCTTGCATCCTGTCACAAAGTCTTAGATTGTGGACCTGACAGTAAAAAGAGTAATTGAAGTTTTACCCGGCATGTTTAGACTTCAAGTTCTTTAGCCTTAGGTGGCTGTAACTCTTCATGGTGCACTGGTACGCACAAAAAAAACCTTCTCACTACTATGTGAGATGACTTTCTCTAACTTCCAAACCTTGGCGGCACTCTTCCAGAAGACCCAGAATCCTTTGCCATGTTTCCACTCGATAGCAGTTGAAGGTAGATAGCAGTAAATATGTCATAAAAGGTTTGATTGTGTATTCCTGCTTTGTCATTAATTGGATTTATTCCATGGCTGCACCGAGCCAGCTTAGTTTTATTTAACTATAAACAACCTGGATCAGATAATGAAGTATCTCGCTGTCTGTGCGCCCATTAATAAGGAGGGATTGCAAGAGGATCGCCTGTACCTTTGGGGGAAGTGAAATCACACTGTATTAAGCTGATGACTAGCTGCGTCGAGAGTGTGTACTGACAGCGAGAGATCTCGGGGGCTTACACAAAGCCCGGACAGTATTAGTTAAATAAACAAATGCAGAATTAAAAATTGATTTTTGCGGCTGCCTTGCCACTATAAAATGATTTAAAGCCACATGGTTTTAGAAGTGGAGGGAAGAGGGAGAAACAATCTTCTACTTTAGCATTCTGCACGATGAATGTATTTTTTATTATTGGGTAATTCAATGTGCTATAAATATTGTGTTATCTCCAGCAGAAATATTTTTAGGGATTCATTTCAATTTCTTCTGCAGATAATTTTATGCTTTAGAACCGGCTATTTGTTATTAAATATTACATTTGAAATCACGATCCTATCTGGAAAGTTGTCCTGTTTATCAGAAAAAAAAAGTTGTCAAGTGGAGAATAAATGAGACAGAACTAATTGGGTACACTCAACATGCTCAACATGATCACAAAATACACTGGGTGAACATTATACAAAACCTGGTTTATTTACATTTCTTTGTTTCTTTAAGCTGCATAGTACTTCACAATGTATTACCAAGGTAGCCCTGGTCATGACATGTATGTAGTGTAGTGAGTACAGACGTTGTCTTTCTATGACCTCACCTGACTTTCCGACAGTCAATGAACGTCTCTAATAAATGTATTAGATGTGTAAGTATATAGTCTTCAGCTACTGTATTAACATTTCATACTAATATATATGTCTTTTTAACTGTTAACCTTTCAGAAATAATAAACTCCTAGATCTCAGGCAGCCAAGATCTTAGCCTCTCAGGTCTATACTGAAGCATTCATTTGGATTCTGGTAGATTCCAGATCCTATGGGACAGGACATCCTGTCTAACTGGTCCTTCATTCCACTACCAGCTGACAAAATCTAACTGGTCCTTCATTCCACTACCAGCTGACCAAATCTAACTGGTCCTTCATTCCACTACCAGCTGACAAAATCTAACTGGTCCTTTATTCCACTCTCAGCTGACAAAATCTAACTGGTCTTTCATTCCACTACCAGCTGACAAAATCTAACTGGTCCACTCTGCTCTTTCTCTAAAGGATTCCAATCAAGAGGGACAGAGTCTACATTTATCTAATTTATTTCATAATCATAATCCATTCCAATAGCTGTGTGGGACAGACCTCCTGTCTGGTTTTCAATATAGGAACAGATGTAGAGTAGGTTATGCTTATGAGAAAGTAAACTCTAACTTCCCCTGCCCTTTTTGGCTCTGATTTTTAATACTCTCCAGCATCTTATGACTAAAGAACGGTCATTGGTTGGTGTTAGAGATGGAGGAGGCATGTCCCACCCATGAGGTGTGCTATGACTATAGCAGTTCTACAGGGCCACTATAGTGATTAGTTACTGCAGGACTTGAAGGTGAGTATAAGCTAGGCAAGGTAAAACATACATTCACGTCCTTTTAGCTAGTACAGACCTGTACGGTACCTGCCAAATACAGTTGGATGTCATGTCACATTCAGTTATAACTAAAGATTTGATGAACAAGATTTCTTCAGCAAGTGTTCCTAGGAGACCCTGATCTCACGGGTCAGTTACTGCAGTCATTGTGAGGGGTGTACGCAGCAAAATACTTAGCCCTTACCTACTCCTGACAGTTTTTCCTGGTAACACATGAATACTGAAAACTGTAATGTACAGAAGAGCTAGAAAATGTCAGCTTTATGTCTGTGTATATCTGCACTGTGTATATGCGCCATCACTGTTGACATTTTGCCCAGCTACATTTGTATCTGACCAACTGTTACTCTAAAACTCCAGATCCAAGGGAGGAAGTAGATCCACTGGGCCTCAAGTCTAGATGAAGGGGTGAAACTCGTGCCACTTCCTCCTCTATCCCAGATGCTGGGATAGACCAAATGCTGAGCACTGGTTGCATGGGTAAGTTTGGATGACTTCCACTGGCCTCTCCTCTAGGTCCCTTAGCAGCTGCATACTCAGCACTCATAGTACTGTAGTTGAAGCTCTTTTGCTTGTATTTATTTAATTACATTTACAACAGTTCCATGACTTCACAGTAGTCTAACCATATGGACATAAAATAAGGGATAACACTTCCATACTGACTCATAGAGGATGGAATTCAATTAACAGGGATGTGCCTGGATTGTGAAATATGTCATTTCAAGATCGCTGATGTTTTTCACACCTCATATAGGTGCGAAACATGCTATGGTACTTTCCACAAAGTGAATCCCTGCTATTCACTATTATACAGTATATGCAATCAGGCAAATCTAAAAAAAATCACCAATGATATGAAAGAGGCTATAGTACAAAAGCACATAGGGCTAGTCATTGTGATACCTGTCTACAGCTCTAAATCTAAATAATATCAGGGGAAGGCTTCATATTTCTAGTTGGAGAAAATAAAAATGGTATCTCTCTCTCTCTCTCTCTCTCTCTCTCTCTCTCTATATATATATAATTGATATTATTTTTTTATTTATTCGTATATTCATATACATATTTGCAAGACCAGGAAATTGTGTTAATGGTTCACAAGGCAAATTAAGGTACGTCTTCCTTTATAGCAGCCAAGGTTACGTTAAAATAGAATGATAAATCTAAAGGCCCGGGTCTCCATGCTGCCTGGCTACTGTGAGTAGACCACAATTTTTGAGTTGCCGCTTATATCCTCCATTACTCTGTAGTCCCTCTCGAGAAGCAGTCAGGGTGTGCTCCTCTAGCAGTCAGGAGTGGTTCTATGAGGCTTATTGGCGCACAGAATCGGCAGAAAGAGAGACTGTGCTATCGTGTTTGACAGCGCACGGAGCTGCAGGGAGAGAGGTGTGCTATGCTGATGTTGCTGTTTCAAAGAAAGAAGCTGTGTTGGTGTGGCTGCAGACAGCGTGCTAACAGGTACTGAACTGGCTAGAAACACAAGTGACACATGACCTTGGATCAGTATCATGCTGCTCATAGCAGATTAAGAATGCAGCCAGCATATAAAGTGACATTCTCTCTTGAAGGCTATAAAGTGACACAAAACCAAGAAGAAGACGTCCAGCACACACAGACATCTCCATCGAGGAAAGAGCACTGTACATAGTTATGGGCATAAATATTGGGATATCGGCACAATTCTCATATTTTGGGGTCTATACACCACAATGGATATGAAATGAAACAAAAACAAAATGTGCTTTAACTGCAGACTTTCAGCATCCCAATCAGATGAACTGTGTAGGAATTACATTGGTTTCTACTAGCGCCACTCACTTTTTAAGAGACTGAGAGTATGGGACAGACTAAACAACCCTAAATCTAACATTAACTTTTTAATACTTTGTTGTGAATCCTTGGAGCCAGTTACAGCCTGAAGTCTGGAACGCATAGATATCGCCAAATGCTGGGTCTCATCCCTGGCCTCTACAGCAAATGTCTTCAGTTCCTGCTTGTTCTTGGGGCATTTTCCCTTCAGTTTTATCTTCATCAAGCACTGTCTTGTGCTGAAAGACGTTACCCCTGGCTCTCTGCTATACCCCCGAACCCCAATAAGGATCCATCTGAAATTTCTCATGCCGACTACTCTGGATCAGGTTTCCATACCCCCCAAAGGGCATCTCTGGGGGTTGCTTGGTTTAGGAGTTAGTGGAAGACAGGACGGGAGCTGTAGCTCCAGAACAGCAACACATTACACGCTGATCTGTCACATGCTGACGCAGCCCCGGGCTCACCACATCTCACATGTGTAGATTGCTTGGTTTCAGAGTTACAGCTTCAACACATGCCGACCATGGGCTTACATTGGGAATACTAAAGGGTAAGGGGTGGGCAGATGAGTCTGGTGGGGGATAAGTCTGGCCATGCATTAGCCTTAAAAACTCTTTGGTTGGTTTTGCAGTATACTTGGGGTCATTGTCCATCTGCAAATGCTGAAGTTCTGACGCATTTACTCAATATGCTTTTGCTTTCTCACTCTCTCTCTTTCTGTAACTCTTCCTTATTTCCAGGTCCAGTAGTAGTATGCTGTCAGCATAACACAGACATGGCTACTTAAAAACATGGTGGTTCTGTAATTAGTTTAACTTTTGGTTGCCTTGAAAAAATACTGAGATCTAATCAGTGGTTGAAGTGGAAATTTAAGTGGTGGTATGGGCATTTAGAAGTGGGGTATGGAAATACAGAATATAATAGAAGTCAATGGAGATTTGTAATATTTCAATTACATCAATGGGAGAAGTGCCGGTATGGCTTACCCCCATATACACCCCCACTTTGAGCCCTGGCTCTAATACTGAAGACTGAGCTCTAATGATGCCTGAAATAGTTTAGGAAGTTTGCTCTGGAGGCCTCCTGCCTATGTGCCTTTACACCAGAGGCTGTGGACACCCTGACCCAGGTGTTATCTGTAACCAGCTTACAGTCTGACTGTCCTGAAGACTTGAAATATTTCTATCCACAACCCAGGGGACCCTTAAGCTTGCTTTTACTATAGCCACATAACAATCTTTCCAAAACAAGCACATTTCTCCATGGGATTTTATAGTCATAACTGGCATCTTGGATATAACTTGTTGACTTTTATTTAGTGCGCTCCATGCTTTAAGTCCAGTCATTTTATCACAATATATGTGATATATATTGGAGATTTCAGATTATTACAAAATTAGTTTTGTCAATGTTCTTCCCCTAACATAATCTCCCTCCTTCTGAATCTTGTAAGACATCCTTTTTTATAACCCAAAGGCTCATTTGTTCATATAGCTTCCCTTTCTTCATTACTGTTTATGTTCGGCACACCTCAATCCCAGGTTCCTATTTCATTACTTTCCTATAATGAATACATGCAGTGCAAGCCACATTTCAACACAGTCCCTCCCTTCTCTATATCAGTTGAGGAAGTATTAATGGATTCAATCCCACGCAAGTCTATGGCAGAAACGATTAATTGAACTCTGAGCCAGTTTCAGCATAATTACATTATCAGGTTTGCTAGAGGTGGAACTAGGGAGTTGTGGGCCCCATATGCAAAAATATGCACCAGACTTCAGTAAGAGAGAGAGAGAGAACACACACACACACACACACACACACACACACACACACACACACACACACACACACAAAAATAAGTATATATATAGATATATGTTATAATAAAAAAGGGTTAATGCGTGTGTTTGTATACATAAACATCTATAGATAGATAGATAGATAGATAGATAGATAGATAGATAGATAGATAGATATTGTTAGGGATCACACAAGGGTTGAGGGGTGAATACCCCAGTAATAGGCAACAGACACAGAGACCCAGGCACAGGAAACTACTAACCCAGGTGCGGAGTCTAACCAAGGACTGGACTGCATCCTTGCTCTTGATGGTGAGGATGGACTTGCTTGCGGCAGTTCCTGTGGCAAGTCACAGCCCTGGGTAGCAACCACTTACACCTGAGACTGGACAGAAGAGAGGAAGGAGTAACTAAACTGTTGCACGCTGGTCTATTTACAGGAAGGCTGGCCAGCCCCCTCTGCACCCAATGGCCATTCCCCGACAGCCATGCAGAGAGTCAGGGCTCACAGGAACCATACACACTAAGTACAATGGTGGGGAAGGCGTCCTGGCTGCCTAACAGCCAGGACAGGTGAACCCTGAAAACCAATGCTGAAAAAGAGATCCCCAACTATCATAGTAACCAGGGACTGAAAGCTGTGATTTTGGCGGCTACCAGATGCGAATGCCGCTATCATGACTCCTGACAGATATGAGAAAAAAAAGATATGAAAGAGATTGATATGAGATATGAGAAATATATTAGATAGATATCTAGCTAGATATGAGATAGATATCTAGCTAGATATGAGATAGATGATAGATAGATAGATAGATAGATAGATAGATAGATAATGAAATATGAGTGAAATATGAAATATATATAAGAGAGATATGGGATATATATATAAGATAAATGCTGACTTTTTTTCATATAAATGCTGACTCCTCTGCGACTCATCTCCTTCTGGTGAGGGGAGGGAAATCAGCATCTTTTTTTAAACATTTATTTTAGTTATTTAGTAAGTCACACCACCAGTAGTTCCACCCCTGAGGTTTTTTGTAACCCCTGTGAACAAGTCTTGTAAAGAACATGCATAGTAAAGGACATGATTTATAGGATGTAGGGGCAGCTTTATTTCTATAAAGTCCAGTATGTCACCAATCTCACCAGTCCATTTACAGACAACTGGATCCAGACCACTACAAGTTTTGTCCTTCTTATTATTAGGATAAAGTAATGGGTGGGTGAGTCCCCCAAAATTGAGAAAATGGGAGGTATGATTTCTCCCTCCTCCCACCTTGTGTACCTGATTTACATTTCAGTCATCCCACCCAGCCAGTAGAAACCACTTCATTGAGGGCATCTATATATGAAGGATACAGATCTGTATAGAATACTGTAGAGTACACATGTAGAAAATAGCCGTAAATGGAGCCATTGACCCAAAGACCAGATCTAATGATGAGAATGCATCATTAAGCAATGTCTCCTCTGTTCAGTGCTCTTATATATAACACTGTGAAGTAGGGGACGGGTTTGATAACACAATTTAAGGCAAACGCAGCACTGAAGCCCTGTAGAGTTTTATGATGAGAATCACCTCTTCTTGGCCTAAATTTAATAAGCAGTGAGATTCCCATGAGACTGAAAAGTGGGGATGTTGCCCATAGCAGCCAAACAAATTTGAGCTCCCATTCCGCATTGTGTAAAATGAATCTGATTGGTTGCTATGGGGAACATCCAATCTCATCCAATCTCACTGCAGTCTGACTGCTTAGTAAATTTAGGCCCTGGTGTCCATCAATGGTTTCCCCTCCTATAGTCTCTAGACGGGCTAGAATAAAGTTGACAAGTAGGTTTTGTCAGAATCCTTCTATTATTGGGGATCAATATACAATAATTATGGGACCTAGTAACACTCAGATTTCTCCATTTGGAGCTTCTACCAATGTGGTTTTTCTCCCCAGGTCTCTGCCTCTTTCTGCTTTCATGGAAACCTTTCAGTTCTTTTCAAGAACACCTTGTATCGTCAGCCCGAGCTTTGCTGATTATCCTTTTATTCAGCTAAAATTGACAGATCTGCCGGCTTTCTCATACAAATGGAATGCTTGCTAAAAGATTTACAAGTCCAGATCAGGCTTTATGGTGGCCCCATTAAAGCCGTCACGGTTTTATTACCTCCGCAGTGACAATCCTCGCTGCTAATGGCTCCCCATTTACACAGATTCATCTCTTTTTATGGGCAACTAAGTTGTGTTTTTGTGCTTGGGAAATTTATAGCCAGCTGGTGATTTCATCTTGTTTGATGATCAAGCGTTGGATAACGAGCCATCATTTCTACTTTATATCCTATAGATTGCACACCCTGTCTTATAAGCCGTTCAGATAAGAATCTGGGGCAGGGTTTTCACATAAGTCTGGTGAGATTTTCTAGAGGAAATCGGCACCACTGATTTTGCATTGAGTCTGTGCGGCTTTGTGGAAGTTTTCAGACTATTTTGAATATATTCACGCTTTTTCTTCCCCCAGACATCTGGGAACGGAGCACATCTGCCTGTATTCAACAAGAAACCCTTTGAAGATCTTTTCTGTCAGAGATTGACATAATCCTGGTTAATACACAGGAGTTTGCTGGGGGACAGATTTAAGTGTCCTTATTCCAAATTAGCGATAAGAATTCTCCCTGTGCTGCAGGACGCAGCGAGTCTTTCCCGCCGCAGCCCTCATTTGCAGAGGATAATCCTTTTTGTGGCTGTCACTGCCTGATGGGGGGAAATCAGAGGTGATAGTGTCAGTTTTAAACCAGTGAACCTCTTCAACCAGCAATGAAACCGTTCCTTGGTTTCCTCTCCGTCCTTTCCCCTGTGCTGTCTTTATATGCCAAAGCAGAAATCACTTGAAATAGTTAGAGATATAGGGGAGGTGGAGGAGCGGGTGGCTGATACTCTAACATCTGGCACAGCAGATAAGTCTGATCCCTCTCCTGCGCTCTCGATAACATCTGTCATTCTCTGCTTGCTATTCACTGCTAGGTTTCTCCTTTTCAGGTGATGGGAGTCGTGAGGCTGAGTGGAAGGCAAGCGCCCCCCTTTCACCCCATCACGCACCTCTGCCCTCTGGCATAACATGCAATCACTGCTGGATGTTTAACTCTTTGCATTCCCTCTCCTGGGTTTGTAGGTGGTTTTGACCACAGAAGCAGTTTTTTTTATGGTTTATTGAAAGCATCAAACGTGATAAATGAGTTGTGGAAACAGTAAAGTAGCAGGTGTAACAAAACAATATGATCTGGGGTATAGCTTTAAGATAATACAAGGCAAACAGTTTAATGGCTCCTATTTATTTTGATAAGAAGGGAAAGAGGTTGCCAGTTTTTAATTAGATTGTATAGTAGCTTAATTGTAATAAGAATGGTTCTGGCAGTCGCTCCAGACAAATAGCTATTCCATAGAGGGTCATCCTACACTAAATGCGAAATAAATTGGTTTTAACTCTGCATGGGCACACGTTATTAAGCAGGGCCATGTCTAGGGGGTACGCATGAGGGACGGGCAGTCACCCAGGGCCCGATGTTAGAGGGAGATTCCAATAAGTGATAGTTAAGTTTAAATTAGATACTATATCAGGACTAGGGGATGTCTGGCAGCTAACTTTGTAGATACGACTAATTTAGCACCAATCCCCTGATCGCATGCGTGCTAGTATATGAATCTGATGTCTAAGAGCAACTGTACAGTTAACCAATTCACTGACATGCAAGACCCACTGTGAGTCGGCATCTATGGCTCACTATACTTATCACAATGTATGTATTTCTCTGATACCGTTAGGACTGCCATGTCCAAACACATTGCATAGTGGGCACAGTGTAGCCAATAATTGGGGTTATAGTCACATAGATTTCAATAATCCAATTATCAAGTCTTTATGGCTGTCCAACAAATTGCTCCAATCTGTACCATGATCGCCATGCTCCCTATGCCCCATGCCATGCCCCATTATCGTATTGTGTGTGTCCAGTCTTAGGGAGGGAAAGATGATGAAGAACGATTAACGCTTGTCTTTATAAACATTGGTATAAAATAAGTGAAAATTACCTGTGTCCTGTGATTGCTGAAAGTTGCATCATTGTGATTCTGTGCACAAATAGAAGCCAATATTAAGTGTGCAGCATTCATGAGAGATCTAAATAATAACGCACTATTGTCCGATTCTCCATCTCTCATCTCGTAGACTATTACATGTACAGTATCTTTATAGCATCACGTTTATCCTTTCATCCTCACTGTGGTATACTGGAGCCACAATCATCCGCACGTAACATTTCATTTATTTTGTTTAGGGAATAAAGAAGCTTTTATTTCTTATGTCGATTGCCACTGAGACCAGTCAGGGGTTAGCTCGGCTGTTCAATGCTTGCACCTTCCTTCGCTGCCTATTCAAAGGGAGTCAATGCGCTGAGCATAACCCATTGACTTCATGATAGGAATCTTGGTAAGATGATGGCCTCTCCTTCTACTGTATGTAAGACATTGCTGGAACATTTACTATCACTTGTTATAAGAACAAACTGATGCTTTTTCAATGGTAAGAAATACCTCTCTATAGTTCCCTTAACAATGATTCATGACCTAAGTTAGTACATACTGGAGAATATGAGCTTGAATCTGGTTGGTTGCTATGGGCAGCATCCCCACTTTCAATCTCCCGGCTTAGTAAATTTGGGCACTAGTGTGTATGTTAATATGGGCAAAGCTTAATTAAATCACTTTCCCCTGTCAGACATGTTCACACCATTATAAAAAATGGGTTTTAGAAGAGATTTAATCAAAGATGTCTCATGTAGTGGCCAGATGCTAAAAATGGGCTTTTATGGTAAGAGACCTTTACTGTAAATGAGATTCCAGGCAATGGTGTATAAACCGTATCATACATAGGGATACAAAATTCTATATTTCTATATAGTTTTCAATACAATGTTTCTCCTACCACAATCCTCAAACTTCAATGAGGTTTTAATGGTACTGGAAAATGGTAGGTTAATTAGCGTACAAACATGTGACTGTATTTCAGTAGGTGTAATAGAATGTAGGAGCATTAAAGGAGAGACGTTTATTTTGGACATATTCCATAGAGTATACTAAATAAACTGAATGGTAGACCAGAGGCCGCCTAGTGACCCCAGGGATGTGCAGAGCATGGGTTTAGAATGCATTAAGAACCTTGGTCTGGTGCCTAGGACTTTTGCCAGTAGCCATCCATTTCCATCTCAGTGACAAGCTTTCTGAATTTGTTATTACAAGAAATGCTGTCAGAGACTTCAGCGTTGGATTGGAGAGTTCTATAAGCGGTTTGTTGGACAATAACCTAGAACCAGATTCAGTCTCCACTGAGCTTGGAGCGCCCGAGGCTGTAAATTACGAAAGTCCCATTGGAGTGGTCAATGATGTGTGTGTGACCACTGTTGTGTGTGCTAGTCAATTACATGTGGGCCTCTTAATTACAGTGTAATGAAACAAGGCATGTTAGGTCTATTTAGTGTATATACCCTCCTTTATCACACAGATGTCATTAGCTGCTGCGCGATGGGCCTTTTTAATGACAGAGGCCTGGGCCTGTAGCCCCATTTGCCTCATTGTTAATGCGGCCCTGTCCCAACCTACCTTAAGACTGCTATGCCAACTCATTATAGGAATGATACAAAAGTTTGGATACAGGGGATGAAACTTTGTACGCCATCACTGTACAATTCAGATCCCTTCCATTTAGCGTCCCATCTTGCTCATGAAAATGCTATCTGTACAGTCTCTAGTAGTTTCTATTAGTAGCAATATGTTGCTGACATATTGTATTGAAGAAATATGCAAGCCATGACGTAAGGTGGCCTGGCAATATTTAGTCATCTGCATCATCAAATCAACCCCCAATGCCTTTATGAAGAGCAGGACCCTTAAATCTAGTAGTATGGATCAGCCAGGATCTTCCCTTAATAGAAGAAATAGGAAGGAAATAAAATCCCTGGATCCCTTTGTGTTTTTAATGGCCAATATGAGAATGGTCATATAGTCTCTTACAAATGGCCCTTTATTCAATGACTAATTGTCTTTAGAACAGAAAAACAGGCACTAATTCCTCTTCATGACCAAACGTCCCCGAGGTAATTACACTGCTGCAAATATTACTCTGTACTATTGATTTCATCTGCATTAAACTCTCTTCCTCCATGAGGTCGTAGCAATCGTTCAAGTACACTCTGGCCTCCTTTTAGATTGTTTCATTGTGCGCCTTATTACTGCAAACTCACTTTCCTACTTTGTGTTGACATTTATTCATTTTTTGATTGTTAAACTTTCTACGTAAAGTCCCATTTCCTGTTCAGTTTATTTATACAGTATATTCTTATTTGAACGTTTCAAGCTAATATTCAGCCTCACTGAAATCAATCTGATGTAATGTTTATCACCACGTTTGATAGTAATTACTTGGAGGATGAAGCATAGAATTCTACTTCCAATTATCCAGTCCATGCAGATTTGTTTAAAATCTGTGGCCAGGAAAATCGTAATCAATAAATATGTAAAAGAATTAATCAATCAATCTACTAATAACAGAGTCGTCTAGAAAACGTAAGTGAAGAAGCATAGAGAAGAAGCTCATGGAGACAGAAAGGGATTGGTCAGTGGTACTCGATCCATAACAGGTAACTGGTACATACTAAAGGATTTTGATGCGAGTTCGTCAACTCAACATCAATGACACTATATAGGCCTAACATGCCCTGTTTATAATACAGTGTATATAGTGTATACTAATATCTTCAGTGATTGTAGAAGATCAGACGACTTTCTGTATATACAAATTACTTATATAGATAAATAGTAATCTGCAACCAGACACTGTGTGCACCAATCCTACTGCTATACTACAATAAACTGAATATATTCAAATATTGATGACTCTTAGGGGCTCTTAGGGGCCACGCGAAGATGGGAAAAAGTGCAATGTTCTTTTTCCCTTCTCTTACAAGACAGGGGGATCGTGTTTTTTAATGCGCGGCTCAATGAGCCACGAGCCAAAAAATGCGAGTTTTCCTCCCTTACGCTATTCACGTAAGGGGGGAAAACTTTGCGTGAAGCGAATTGAATGAAACTTTTCAGTTATTACATATAATAAAGAAAATAGCAGAAACATTAGTTACACACATTTGCAAATATATGCTCAGCCACCAGCCAATAAGGCTTTTCTGCATGTGGTGGTCCTAACTGTTAAATCCTCCTTGGGCCATATACTATGTCTTTTTAAATTAAAAGAAAGTATAAAAGGTCGTCCAGGTGAGGTGTTTACATGGTATCCTTCCAAGTCGCTCTTTCTTCTGCCCCTGTACTGTTCTCACCCTAAAGTGAGTCAGGTGGGACAGAGACCCCCAACACGTTAGGTTTTTATAATTTTATTACAAATGTATTTATCTAAACACTAGTGATGTGCGCCAGGCATTTTTTGGGGTTTTGGTTTTGGTTTTGGATCTGGATCTCCCTTCGTGTTTTGCCAAAACCGACCTTGTGGGTTTTGGTTTTGGATCTGTATTTTTTTCGAAAAATTGCTAGAATAACAGAATTCGGGCCTGCTTTTGTTCCTAAAGTATTATAAATGGCAATAACATTAGTTTTCACTAATTTCTAGTCAATTTTGACCTCACATTTGCTTAAAAATTATGCTTTGCATTTTAGATTT
>JABWIB010000078.1:63430-85804 GCA_016617825.1 Platyplectrum ornatum | reverse complement strand
CCAGCCTTCCCCCCATGTCCACCTTCATGCCAGCCTTCCCCTCACCACATGTCCACCTTCTTACCAGGCTTTCTCACCTCACTGCCACAGCCCAGTAGCGTCTGCAGGATAAAAAAAATTAATAATGGCGCCGGATTTCTCCCAAGATCCGACGTCACAAATCAGATGTCAGCGACGCTCGCGAACGGGCGGGAGAGTACCAAGAAGCCGAACCCGCTCATCACTACTAAACACCATATTTGGGATTGGTGTAATCCACTTTGGCAGTTTTCTCCACAGATTATTTCTGTATGTTAACTGTGTAGGCATTAAAACTGGAAAGGACTGTGTTCATTTCAGCCAGAATGCTACCACTAAACACAGCACACAACGCATAGAAATCCATACTAGCCCATAGGAGTGCATTCTGACCCATACAGACGTAAGAAAGAGTTTACAGGAAGGAGTTTCCTCTTCCTTCATCATACTGGACTTCCTTAAAGTAAACCCAGCCAGGGCATTTCCATGTGCTTCCGTTTAAAAACTGGTAGTCTCTGGGTGTTGTATGTCCATCTGTGTGAATGTAAGTGGTTAAAATTAAAAGGCATAGAGATCTCCACAGTGCATCTCAGCAGCGGATCTATCCAAATCTTTTGCGGTGTCAGCTGTATCATTCCCAAATCAGTTTTTGTCACTTTTGCGACTGGTACCGGATATGAAGCTGGCCATCCACTATAGTGTGATCGGGCTGAGAGATGGCGAAACTCCGGCCAGGAGGTGGAGGTACAACACACCGGCTGGAGTTTCTCTGACAGTCGGCCAATCAACTAGCTGAATGGACCTCCTGCCAAAATTGACAGAAGGTGTGTGCAGCCAATCAGTGGCGAGATCAAGAGGAAACCTGTGCAGCCAATCAGTGGCGAGACCAAGAGGAAACCTATGCAGCTAATCAGTGGTGAGACCAAGAGGAGACCTGTGCAGCCAATCAGTGGTGAGATCAAGAGAAAACCTGTGCAGCCAATCAGTGGTGAGACCAAGAGGAGACCTGTGCAGCCAATCAGTGGTGAGACCAAGAGGAGACCTGTGCAGCCAATCAGTGGTGAGACCAAGAGGAGACCTGTGCAGCCAATCAGTGTAGAGACCAAGAGGAGACCTGTGCAGCCAATCAGTGCAGAAATTAACAGGAAGCCTGTGCAGCCAATCAGTGCAGAAATTAACAGGAAGCCTGTGCAGCCATTCATGCTCCCAAGGGCTTCCTGTTAATCTTGGCATCCCTTTCCTCTTCAGAGATTATTGGTCCCAGCAGGAAAATTGTGCAGTTTATCAGGCCACCTCCAGCTGTCACCAATAATCACTAGTGAATGGTCAGTTAAGTGTTGTACAGAATGCCTAGCATTATAGCATATTATTCAGACTGTTTGCTTATACTTCACACAATGACCTGTTGCCTTGAGTCCTCCGAAACACAAAGTATGTAAGACAATAGCAGTTTTCATAATAGTGAGATTCAAACAAGAGTTTTCCATATTATATTCCATTGTGCAGAAATGAGGTGAGATTACTGGGAGGTAAATGTTTAGAGCCATTTCTTTAATTAGTTTACTTAAAACCTGCGAGTAATTATCTTTTGTGTACCATAGTAATGCTTGCAGGGAGACGCACACGTATGTTTTCTATCATTGTGCCTTGTCACATTCTTCTGCTTGTCTATATTTGCTCTTCAGAGGGGAGCTGAGCCATCTCTGTGCAGCAAGGACTGAACAGTAATTCCTGGGGTGTAGATTAATTGCCGTTCAGAGGGGGATAGCAGGTGGAATCGCGGGAGCATCCAGGCATTGCTTCCTAGCTAGTGATTACATATGTTTCAGCCTTAAAGCCTCAGGTTAGAATTAAAACTTAGAAGGCTTTAGGAAATAGCATTATCGTCGTTTTTCAGATGCACACAATCGTGCAGATTATACAACCTGTCCTTTCATATACAGGAACAGAGTAGATACAAATAGACCGAAAATAATTAAAAGTCCATGGATAGAGGAAAGAGGCATTTATACATTTATATACTACAATTACACACCTATATAATGTGAAAACTAGATATAAATAATATATAATAATACAAATAAAATTACTCATAATATATATATATATATCACATCACAAATGGGGCAGGACTTTTGCTGTCAAATCTCTCCCTTATTCAAATTCTACTGTCTGCCTTCCAAGATCTTCCAGAAGGCGGAATGTGTAAGACAGCAACCATCTATATAATAATAATATAAATAATATTTATAATAATATAAATATAATACATGGATATAATGTGTAAAATATATATATCATTTATTGAAAGCAGAAACAGTTAGCAGGATCAGCTAGCGATAGGCAGATGCGTTCAGATCTGGATCGGGTGTACTTCCTCTTCCTTGGACATGCCCTTATAGTACATTAGCTGCGTCCCCTTCCTGAAACCAGAGGCATAGGGTCTCTTAGGGCCCTGCGCCTGCTGTATACATCACTTGCACGATGTATACATGCCTCGCTCTCTTAACCTGCCGGGGAGGTATGTTGATGCTTCCACTGCAGCTGTGTTTACCCTGCTGGCTTGATATGATCGTAGCGAACTCCAACTTCCCCACTCTAAGGCTGTGTTGCTGTCTCTGAGCTAAAACACTGCCAGGTATTGCTGAGGAGTTATAGGACTATACTCTACAGCTCTGTACAGCAGTCTTTTAGCTCAACTGATACTATTAGTATTAATAATATTATCATTACTATTACTACTAATATTATTACTGATATTATTATTACTGCTATTACTAATATTATTACTACTAATATTATTACTGATATTATTATTACTGCTATTACTAATATTATTACTACTAATATTATTACTGATATTATTACTGCTATTACTAATATTATTACTACTAATATTTTTACTGATATTATTATTACTTCTATTACTAATATTATTACTACTTATATTATTACTGATATTATTATTACGGCTATTACTAATATTATTACTACTAATATTATTACCGATATTATTACTACTATTACCGATATTATTATTAATACTAATATTATTACCAGTATTATTATCACTACCAATATTATTACTACTAATATTATTTACCAATACTATTATTATTACTACTACTACTAATAATAATAATAATAATCATGCTGCTATATATACAGAGTCTTTTTAAGGGGCAGGCGACCAGTGCAGTTGCACAAGGTGGCGCCCATAGTTTTTTCTTAGGGGGGCACTGAGCTGAACCCCGTAAAAAAAAAAAACAACTTTTCGCCTAGGACCCGCAAATCTTAGGGCTGCCCCTGCCTGCAACACACGCCTCAGTACACAAGACCTGAATGCTCAAGCTGCACTTACATCTGAATGACTGGTAACTGCGCGCTCATTATGTCTGATCATACCTAGTAGAGAACCACACAGAGATACATCACATCAGCTGGGGTATGCTCACCTCTGCATCTGCCCCCTAATTGGGAAATGACAAAAATGTCTGAAGGTAGAAGACTGGAGCTCATAGGTACAGTAACATGTAGTCAGTCACGTCATTGTCACTAATATATGTTCTTCTGGGAAGTAAAGTGAAAAATATTATCATTTATGAGGTCTGCAAGAAAACTACAAATACCACAAAGCTACACACACCAATTTTCTGTCGTCCATAAAATAACTTGACGTTTACTACTGTATTATTTACTACCTTATTCTAGTAACCCAGGGTAGTGCCACAGCAGAAGTAGATGCGTAATGTAAAATGTGTTTATGTCAAGGCACATTTATATGGACAGCAATGGAATAGTCCTTATTTTTATTGACATTGTAATTGAAGAAGCTTCTGCTCAAAACGTGTTCCCAATTATTCTTCTGACAGCCGCAGAAGGCTTATTTATTAGCTGGCACTATGGTTAGACGGGAACTCGCATTATGTAAAACGAAACGTTACACAACTCGCTGAAACTCTTCCGGATGAGTGTTTTCAGAATGTTTTTTCTGCTTTGAAAATATTTTTATGTACTCACATATCATACAAAAGCCGCAACGGAGAAGCTGTACGGCAACGTAACCATTGAGTCACCAGCATTGCCGAAGTAACGCGCTATCTCTGATCTGCTTTTCTCAGATTCATAATTGTGATCATCCATTCGGATCTGTGCGCTCTCTTTCTCTGCTAACTGAAGTAAAAAGTCTGCGTCCATTCCATCAGCGGGTCTGTGGGTTTTATGATATGATAATATAATGCTCTCATAGCTCAGATACTGTCCTTTAATACACTGGCAAACCTTTTGGGATTAGTCATTTAGTGGGAGAGAATGCGTGCTGGATATAAGAGAGCAGTAGATTCATGTCAGTGTAGATGGAGAAGGCAGAGCGTTTCTGGCTTTGGTAAGGATTGCGTTGCGCATGAATAAGCAAGCAGGTGCGCTTCAGAGCGATCAGTGAAGCAGGGCATTCTGGGATATCAGGGGTGACCAGACCCAGACATATTTTAGCGTCAGTCTGTGATATTTTAAACCAAGGAAAAGATTGTAAAAATAGCAACAAATGCTTAAAATGAATATCATTTCAGCCTTTAAATTGTGAATAGCTGTTCCTAGACCTCAGGCAATCACATTAAAAGGCAGACATGATTGGGAAATGTATAAATAGATGTGGATGATAACTTTTCCCTGTCTTCCTATTCTTATTATATGTCATATATCCCTAAACATTGCTAATGAAATAATGTGTGCTCTCATATGTCTTATGCATACTGTCCAATCAATCATATAAACATACCCAATGGGTACAATTGGACAGGTGCACTTTGTATATAGTAAAGGGTAGCCGACACCATGAGCCCGGAGTCTGGCAGTGACTGTAGCGAGTTGAATACAAATCTCGATGGTTTAATGCATGTCTGTGACACTACTAGGACAGGCAGCAACTGTCCAGAAAAGGACAACCTGGTGAGTCTGCCTGTGAAAGTCCCTACTATAAAGAGGAATGGGTTAGGCTGGGCTTGCTGGAACCAGTAGTGCAGCAGGGATGAGCAGGTGCACTTGTAGCTGGATGGTATCTGGAGTGCTGTAAGAGTGGTCAGGTGAGCGCTTGTAGCTGGCTGGAACCAGTGGTGCTCCAGGAGATGACAGATTAGAACTAGTCTAGGACAGGGCTGGAAGTGGGGGGTGTATACAGGGGTTTGCCATGCCGGCACTTCTCCCAAAGCTGTAATTGAATGTTGACTTCTATTACATTCAGTGTTTCCATAGCGCCACTTCTAAATTTCTACTTCAACCACTGTTCTAGGAGAAAAAAATAACTGCATGCTTGAATCCAGCAGCTGAGGACCTAGTGGAGGTGAAAGGTTTTTATACCTGCTGTGGAGTGCTCATTGGGTGCAGCTGATCACCTGATCACCTGGTTCCTGGCTGGATGGAATCTGTGGAGTGGATCACAGAGCTGGTAGAAACTTTAGCAAGTCTGATATGCCTGCTGGGTTGGAGAAGCATGTGTGGAGGCAGAGAGCATGGAGCAGCATCACGCCGCTGGCAACCGCAGAAGAGGCTGCAGCATGGCGCTGCCTGGAACCAGAAGTGGGGAGGCAGCGGCAGTGCCGAGAACCAGCTTCACAGGTGAGATTTGTAACATCGTGGTTGTACAAATATGACAGCATGAAACATTGTGAGAGGAAGGAGGACACTCCTATCACCCAAAACAGGTTGTATAGTACAGAAAGGTACCTAAGGTAAACCTCTGCCTGATCACGCATCTAGATATGTGCGTACAATCCAGATGCGAATATATGTTGCTGCACAGCCACTTACCTCCTCAGGGATGTACGCACCGCTTAAGGCAGCAGTTGCATCAGCCCCTTCTCATTTCCATGCCCAGGGGCTTCAAAACCTATTTTGGCCCATTGTGTTACCATTTCATACACATCGAATTACATTTTTTGGAGTTACTACAAAAACAGCTGCTGCGTACAACTGAGCATGTTCAACTGCAGCTGGGGGCTGCAAGTGCCAGTAACACTAACCGTACCAGTACCTGATCACAGGTCTCTCCCCTACACTAAAACTGAAATGGTAGCCAACCAGACTTATAACCACCCCCCCCCCCCAAAAAAAAACATCGTAATAACAGTGATTTGGAATAGCCAATAAAAATTTGTCTAAGAAACCATGTGATTTCCGGGAAAATGGCACATAGCCTCAATTTGGAAACCGAATTTGTCTGGCGAATCCGAAACGGAGCTTGGTCTGATTATATATATACAAAATGACNAAGTGTGTATTANAAAACTCTTGTGTATATATATATATATATATATATATATATATATATATATATATATATATATTTATGTTTGTGTGTGTGTGTGTGCAAGAGTTTTCTAATACACACTTGGTCATTTTGTCAGATGACAAGTAACCTATCTGCATGTCTTGGTGTGTGGGATTAACTATAGTAACATGAGAAAACCCGCACAGACACCTATGCATTATCCACATCGATCAGTATAATCCATCATCATGATCATGTCCTTGCAAAACACTTTGTATGCTTATGGGGAATAAATTGTTCACCAGATCTTTGATAGTGGCATTTACACATGAAATGTACAGTTCATCATAGAGACTCTGTATATGTGAATTCACATGTCCCTTCGGGCTGTCCTTGGATGTGGGGACATTATATTCTATTTCCTCTAATAGGTAGGTTAGTAGGAAGTACTTAACACATAAATAAATTGTCACTCTCTGCTGTGCAATCTATTTTTATGTGGCCCCCTGCTCCTTCGCTGCACAGTCTGTTCATCACATTTACTTCCAAGTCATTGGCCGGTAAAGCTCAGCACTGTAAGAGCATATTGTGATGGGACTTTCCCAACATCATTAGGGACACGGCTCGGTTCAATTCCAGGTACAAAATAAGGACCACTAAATCCCCAAATGAAATTTTATGATATGAAACCTGAAGGTAAAAGAAATGAGAAGCATGGAGGTGAATTAGCCCCTTGTCATCACCATTTCAGAAATATGGAGGAGACGTCAAGTACCCATCGTCGCCATGAAGCAAACTCAATGTGCTGCGGCAGAGGTCAGGAAAGAACAGAGAATGGGTTTAATATGAGCACACTGTAACTTGATAAAATGTTGATGTAGAGGATAATGAAGGGAGTTGGATGGAGAGGTGGATGTAGTTATGCTGTAAAGGTTGTAGGCGTGAGATGGAGAGAATTGAGTTTGAAATATATAAATTGTCTGTAAAAGAAAAAGAATGAATCATAACTTACATTAATAGGCGCTGATAATTGGGTCTTCTGTTTTAATCAGACATTCTTTCCATTCATGGGTATTTATAATACAACTTTTACTCGTGCAATATTTAAAACAACAGACCAGTGGTTCCTTTTTTGGGGAATACCACTTTGCATATCAAATAGATACATACCCACTACCTTTGCATATATCTAGAGTTTATATGATGGTTGCAGGGTACATTATCTATAGAATGTTAATTCAACCCTAAAGATATTTTATCACTATACACTCTGCCATTTAGTACAGTTGCTATTTCCTTATAACTTTGTCGGCTGCCCGGAGTGCAACCATACAGTGATCCACATTGAGAAAGAGTACGTCAATGAAACTGGATAATGGTGATCCACAACAATCTAAAGGACCAACCTCCTTCTGATATTTTTAACATTGAACCACTAGCACTAGGACTTCTGGATAATTTGGGATTTTAATCTTTGGAATCCTTTTTGAGACATATGAGAGACTATATTGAATGGACAGATGAGTTTTGCTAGTGGAATCAGCGTCTCTTTGATTTAGTGATTTTGTCACATTTGTGATCCAAATACCACTAGTGATACCGGTACCATTGGTCAAGTAGCCCTGCAATGATGCATTGACTAAAACACAATTTCAGGTCATCGTTAGTTTGTCAGAAATAAGTAGTTTAGAAGTAAGGTGGAATCTGAATTAGAAAAGTTAGAATTTTAATGGGTCGTGCTCGTCACATGAGGCATTATTGAACATTATAGGTTTGCGGTCTGGTCAGTGGTGGATAGACTTGTTTTGTTTCACTTGCTCAGTTAGAGACAGATGCAGCACTAAGAGTGAGAAGTTTAGGAGATGAAACCCCTTTAAACAATGAAGAACAAAAGGTTACTTATAACTGGGCACACAAATTTCCGACTAATATAGGTAAGTTAGCATAATATAGGTGGGTGGGCAAGTTCGGCTCAGTGGGTGAATGTGCAGTTCCTGCCGCACTCCCGACTTTCTCACTCTACATCAGGAAGAAGGCCATCCTGCGGGATTTAGGATTCTGTATAATGTGCGCCAGGGTAAATTGGGCATAGTGAGGGAATCTGGATCTGATCCATAGTTATTTATCAAAAGTGACATTGCTCTTGGGTGTGTGAAGATGCATTCAACTGATCTGTATATACCCTTGGGCATACACAGTGTAGAAAACTGGTTGCTATCCAAACAGAAGCTCACCAAAACTAAGAATTCTCCGTCCACCCCTTTTATGTTGATATAAACCTGGACCTTCTGCTTTTTATTGGGAAAACCTATGACCCATTTACCTATTTTTTGTCCAATTATATATCTAATTCTCATTGATCCCAATGACAGCACTAATTATGGACAACAGCCTATGTATCACCCAATCACCAATAATCAAAAAGTTCATTCAAAACTATGGTAAGGACTTTGGTAGCATTATCTCTTACAGCCTGGACAAGGCAGACTGCACTTTGTCTATATCTCTCTTAATATTTTATATAATAACATTTTTAAGAACATTTTTACTTTTTATCTGGAAAACATTATACAGTATATGTGGAACTTTTATACCATGAAACTTTTATACTGTGTTATATATAGATGATAGTAGAAGCAATATTTCTTTTTGTTAATCACTATTGATCCGCTGAAAAGAAATTAGACAAGGTAATACATGTTATGGAATAGCGCTTTACAGTATTGTTTTTAGTGAAATGTAATACTCATCTATCATGTACCAGACAGATAATTGCTTACTGTTATATGGTTACTGTGGTTTAATGTACATTTAATACCTCAAGGTCAGTTTTGCAGAATATCTTATATACAAGATCACTTAAAAGACACACACAGAGGGTAAGATACACAGAGAGTTTTACTTACCAAGGTTCTCTGTCACCTATGCAGACATCTCCAACGCGTCCCCAGGGAATTTGCAATGGAACCTTATGTCTCGGATACCATTCATTTTCTTGTCCTCTGTGCTGACCTTCCTGCCACTCATTATCCAATCCAAGTCTAGAACCACCTCACGCTACCAATTACTCACGGTCAAGCAACCTCCTACTAGCAGTCTAATACCACCTTTAGTCTCTCCTGGGTCTAGTGCCCACTATCCAACATGGGCCATAGCCCTAATCTACCCTGTTTTACGGAGGTCTAGTACCTCATCTTCTTCATAGGGCCTAATGCCCAATATCCAACATCCATACCTCAACTTTACCTAGTACCTCAACCAGTGGTCGAAGTGGAAATTTAGAAGTGGGGGTGTGAAAACACTGAATATAATAGAAGTCAATGGAGATTTGTAGATTTGTAATAGGGTCTAATGCCGAATGTCAAATAAAGGCCTCATGCCTTGTATGTGGGAGTGTGTCTTATAATTCACACAGGATGGGAGGCAGTGGGGGCCACGGGGACGCCTGCAAATATATATATACACACACACACATATATATAAGAACAGAATGATGTGCCACTACTTATAGACTACTGCTGTGGGCCAGCCAGCCCCTGGAATCAGAACTGAATCGCTGCCAGCCTCATCTCATAGTGCCAAAGTCCCACGGGAAGATGATTCCCTCCAGCACTGCAGGATGTCCGCTTTCCTCTCTCTCTTATCCCCCCCAACCTTTTGCTTCTTCAGTGGTCCACACTGCGCTCCTCTCCTCCTTCACTTTTGGCATATCCCCCCGCAGAGTCTCCAGTGTCCCCCGCTGGCGCAGCAGGGGTGCCCGCTCTTGCCCCTATCACATAGTCATAGCAACCTAACACATCTAGTTTTCCTGTTGCGAGACAGACACCAGCTATGACAGGCGACAGCACGACAGTAAACAGACACACAAGTCAGATTGCCTGCATGACTCCGCTTTCCATGCATCAAGTGACAGTCCTCTGCCTGAGACAGGCTGCAATTATTCATCAGCATAAGTAGCTGATCAATTTGTAGCATTAACTGCTCGGATTCTTCTATGAAGCCTTCAATGCACAAACTGCCTATTCAACACTTCCCTGACACAGCTTGTTTTAGCACCTACAGCTTTTATGTTGGCTCCAGTGACAAGTGAAACGCTACTGATTTATCTAGTCTACAACAGATTCAACACATAAACCTTTTTCACATAGATGTCCTCAAGCAACCTGCCCAAGTCACTTCCAAGGCTCTTCCTTGAAATATAAATACATTAATGCTGAAATATTTGGTATCATTGGCTTTTTATTTAAATACTATTACATTTGTACTTATTCCAAAGGAGGCATTAAAATGAAATAATTTAACTCCTTTTGGCTATTCTCTATGACTTGAGTCATTTTGATAGATGCTGGTGTATCGCTCATGCATCATATTTTATCTCCCTTCTAACAGAACCCAAATGGGAGATGTTGTTGCTGGCTGTGTGGGTGCATTGGAGACTGGACCATGATACTGTGATTTACAGAATGGGGGGTGGGGGGGGGAGCAGGTAATAAGGTGATTTGTTCTCAGAATGATTTAGCAGTCTCTTTTGTGCAGTGCAGTTCGTGGCATCTGGCATCTTAACAAAGCTCAACCTTCAGTCTATGAGTGATGAGCGCTATTTAAAACACATTACCAGCAGCTGACAGCTTAGCACTCTACCCATTCTTCTTCAGCTGCCCTTCCCCCACTCTGAAGGCAGAAGAAAGCGCTTAATTATAAACAGTGCTCATCGTTTAGTCTATGAGCAATGCAATGAGCACTGTTTATAAACAACGTTACCATCAGCTGACAGCTTGGTGCACCTCTGTGCCACCTGCTGCCCCCCTTCCCCGACTATGTCGGCGAAGGATAGCGCCTACTTTTAGATTTTGCTCAGCACTCATTCAGCCATGTAGCCATGAGCAGAGTTTATAATCACATTACCAGCAGCTGACAGCTTCACACTCTTCTCTGGCGGCTGCAGCCTTCCTTCCCACACTCTATCGGCAGGTCGGCGTTTATACTGTATATAAATATGCTCAGCAATCATAATTTATGTTCTGGGCACTTTTCAGAACCACTTTGTACTGTGCGAATGACCTTTAAAATCAGTGGGTGTAGATCTCTCGGTGTAATTCTTAGTTATACTGTGTTTCTGTAGTAATACGTATTTATTTACTGGAAAATTATATTCCAATTCACTTTGTATCAGAAAACCTGGGCCTATAGGATTTTAATTTTAATAAGGAATAATGATTTTGTTTTGGAATCTATCTAGCAGAGATTGCATCTTAATAACACCTTATAACACACAATATGTTTATGTGTACATAGAAATAGCAGATGGAAGCAAATAATAGGAAATGTTCTCAATATTCACACTCCCGCTGTTACTACAACCGAAACCTGTTATATATTCTCTTGTTAAGAAACACATTTGTCAGGCATACAGTACAATAGTTCCCCAAAGTCTCTTATTTTTAGGGACGGTGCAAGTTTTAGAAATGTAAATGTGAAAATATCATTAATGAACTTGGCGAGAACTGCAAGATTCCATTTTGTTTAGTTTATAAAAATGTCATAGGAATATTATGCTGTTCTGCTAGATGTATCCTGAGTTCATTACAAATCTTGTCATTAAAGAAAAATGTTCCTAATATTGGGGTAAAATGTAGACACTGCTTATCCACGAGACATGAGGGTCCAGTGGGAGAAGGTGAGGCCAGTTCTCAAGATCAGTTAATACTCCAGTCAGTGGCGGAACTACAGCCATAGTGTCTGCTATGGGGCCCGACGGCCTCATTGCCGGACTCCCTGCAGTCTGGAGTCCAGGCCATCTGGGAACAGAATCTCTTAAACGGAACCCACAGCCAGACTTACTACCGGTGGGTTCCATTTTACAGGGATTCTGTTCCCAGTAAAGCATAGCGGTGATATGAACCATGAGTATGAACTTTATAGTTCAAGCTGGGCCGATGCTATTATTGAGGGGGGAATCGACAATATAATCACTGGATGCATATGTGTGTGTATATATATATATATATATATATTTATATATATATATACACACACACACACACACACACACACGCGTTTAGAACATCGTCTAAGGTACCCAGAGACCTACCACCGACCCAGAGTCTACTATTAACTTTTCATGCACTGGTGATCACATCAGTAGGTAGGTCATGATACAGTACAACTCCTTGCTTTGCTGAAACCCCTTTCTTAGTACATGTAACACTCCTGTCTTTGGTCACAGTATATTATTGCCTGTGGCAAGCACGGTAAATTGATTTCAGTTTTCCCACTGAGTGTTCGTGCTCGGGGGAAATCCTTAATTCTGAGTAATGTCTGTGTCGGGAGCCGCAGTGGTTGATTAATGACTGGAGAGCAGTAGATGACTCGGGACATCCGTGAATTGTTCCGCTACCAATGGAAGAAAGTGGTTGATGCAGACAGACCTTCTGCATCACCCTGTAGCAAATTGCACAAACAGGCTGACCAGCTGCCCTGCAGATAAACCGTGGACAGCGTGATGAAGAAACACACCCCAAGCAATCCACATTCCAAAACATTACCAGGCATATGTTTTTATTGTTTGATAAAACTGGTTATTATAACATGTTCATGGATTAAAAGTGTTTAGTTAAAGACACACGGATAGGAGTATTTATGAGAAATGTTCTCCTGTATTTTTACAAAGCGTCGATTTGACCAATCGCCATGTCGAGACGATTTGGGCGGCAAGTTGACAATTTTAGAATTTACTAAACAGCGATTTGCTATCAAATAACTGTTTACATTTTTTCCAGCTCACCAATGTCAAACATGACCGACATAAATAGGTGAATTGATTTTTGTGTTCATTTGGCCATTTTGGAATTTATTAAGCATTGAGTTTCAAAAACTTGGCATGGTAATGAGCTGAAATTGCCATTGCCAAAGCGAATTGTCCCAAATCATTATGCATTCTTCACCTCCTAATTGAAGATTATATATAAATTATTAAAAGTGCAATCAATAACTACACTAAAATTCGACCATACCAGCATATGCGCACAAAAATTGTGAAGTTGAAAAATATATACATTTTATTTGAAAAAAAAATAAAAACCAATTCAACATATACTACTCCCCAACAAATAATTCCACATAAAGATAAAAATCTATACATGATATTTTCTAAGTCCCAAAATCACTATGGAATCAGCAAGTGTCAAGTTTACCATTATCCAATATTAAAACGTCACTGTGATTTCCATACTGCACAATTCGAGATGACCGTGAGAAGATCACGAGATGGCCACACAAACTCGACCTTAATAAACGTTGAAAAACATTTGCAACCAAAATTGTCACATAGTAAATTCAAAATCAATGTATCAAATATTTCGGCCAGATGTGTTGATTTCATATCACTGCCCCCAAGAATTTGCATTGCTGATACCAGTCATAGCTTAATGTCACAGTTACCTATAAATGCAACACACATAGCATCCTAGTGACCATACACAAGTGAAAATTCTGTGTATGTAACACCCCCTAAATACCTCTTATTGCCTTCTACTTGTTAGATGCTTCACACCCAGACTGTGCATGATGATAAAACAAGCATTTGTGAGCCCCTATATTCTTGGCGCGCACTGCAGGGAAATCCATATCATGGAAATTTGTGCTAATAACATGTTTGGTACATTTCCAAGTATAATGAACCACTCGCTTGACCCTGATGAGACATGACTGTTTTTGTCTATTTCATAAACCCTGACAGACGTGCCTATAACAGATTTTACTGAATAAACAAACATAATATGTAATATTTGTCATTCTGTAGTCATGAGTATATGTTACAGCTCAATTTGCTCTGTAGAATTGTTGGGAACAGATGGGAGACATGGTACAGAAGTACGGACACCATGTCGGGCCCATGCTGAGCATCATACGTTTGCATCATACAGTTATTTGTGGGTTTTATTAAAACTATCCGGAATAAAATATATCATTTATAGCATGGTATTGAATTCATCATGACGGTATGTTGTCTTACCCTAACCTTCCCCCATCCCCACAGCCCAACCCTAACCTTCCCCTTCTATGGTCCATCCCCACCTCACAACCTAACCCTAACCTATGATCTGTCCCCTCCCTGCAGCATAACCCTAAACTTTCCTTTGTAGATATTTTGGGGACCTCAAGTCACCGAGCTGGAGCAGATCTTCTGGGCCATCTGGCAGAGATCTTTGGGGGCCGGAGCAGATCAGCTATTGGCACAATAACGGTGGTATGCTGAAACATGGATATTTTGGCATACTACTCTATTCATTGAATCAGATTCTGAATCTCCACAAATTAGAGGTGGTCACTGGTGATTAGATAAGAGCTTTGAAAATCAGTCATATGGCCTGCAACACCATAATGTATTACAGGGAAAGGAAAACATGAAATTTACCACCCCTGCAATTCACATGGTTTTGCAAAATGTTCCGCTATACTGTATAATATATGATATATACTATACTGTATAATATGATATATATATATATTATATACTGTATAATATATGATATATATATATATATATATATATATATGTGTGTGTGTGTATATATATATATATATACACACACTATACTGTATAATATATGATCACCTTTCAACTTGGATTAAAGGATCACTGTAAAGTTTAGTGTTTAGTTTCCAGAACTTTTATTTCCTGTGACTATTATTTTAAGGGTATGTTTTTAAGTGTAACATTGATGTCTTGTGATATTGAGAACATTTTTGTATAAATGCCCTGGAAGATCATTACAGGTGCATCACCTGGACCAAGGCGAACATACAGTTCAGCAGCTATAGTCAATCATATGACCAGCACAGCATATACCAGCGCTGCTGCCTCTATGTCTTCATGCTAAATCTTTGACCCCAGACTAAACTCTAAACCCCAGACTGTAAGGTTTCATGGGCACAGGCCTACAAATACGCTGTCATGTCATACAGAGCCTTCCCCCTGCCAAAGAAGATCCAAGACAAAGGTAGTGCAGCCAAACTGTACCAATGCATTGTGGGAAATGAAAAGGATTCAGTGGTTCACTTCTTGGCTATTCTGCATATCAAACAATTTTACATCTTATTAACCTTTTAACTGCCACACAGGATAAGGCACGATTACTATGAAACATGCAATATGCCCTTCTGACGTCTAAAACTGCATTACCATTCCAATGCCTTTGGGGAAAAACAAATCCAACTCCCCCCTCCCTTTGCATGCCCTAGGATCATGCTATCTCTACAATATATTAGAGCAATGGCCACTGATAAAATGCTTGGGAATTGAAATTGCTTCAGGTTTAGGAGAACTTGCCCAGGGAATAAATGGCTGAATTTCACATTAACCACGTTCTACATTTCCATGCCAGTTAAAGGAACAAACACAATTCATTTATTCCTCTGTGCGACTGAATCTCCAGACCGATGGCTCAGTCTGGGGGATGTGAATGCGGTATAAGGGCCTCATCAGAGAGGATGTAGATGTTCTCATTTACTCTGGTGTCCATAACAACCCTCCGAGGCTTTTTTTATAGCCATGCATATTAATGCTTCTGGTGCCATAAGCTGGAATGGATTTGGAGAGTGTTGTGGATATTTGAACAGATACTTATGCTGTGAGTTCTCATTTAGTAATATTAGACTATAGGGAAATTGGATTACAAACTATTTACTATGTGCTAGCCAAAAAATAGGGAAGTCCTCTCTCTATCACCAATAAAAGAGTATTATCTCCTGCCCTTGGGTGGGTATTATATCTTCTCATAATAGGGCTGCATTTCGATTTTGCTATATTTTTAATATTATTAGTAAAAATTGCAGCCAGCTCATTTAGTAAAAAGATTAAAAACAAAACCTTGTGCAATCTAAGTTGCAAACACATCTCCACAATAGACCCCGTGTTGCATGTGTCACCTGGAGAGACAATGCTACTAAACTATTCATTTTCCCTTTTTATGAAAGTTGGCCAAGAGGGACTTAGTTCCATCTGTGCTTGTGGGTAATTTAATTTCCTTGAACAGATGTAACTAATATGGTATCCTCTGTGACAAGTGTCAAGAATAATAGGGCAATGGTTGGCAGAAATCTCACTGTGCCACAGAGACCACCAACCAAGGCCTATGAGAAGGTTTACAGCCCCCAGGGGAGTGACGGACTGATTATGTACTCCAGGAGAAACCAAAGATCGAATCCTGGGGGTTTGGCAGAGGGTTTAATTTACATAAAAATCAACCCCCCCCCATGATGGTAAAATATTGTATTTTGCTGTGGGTGTGTGGGGCTTGATGATGCCCATCACAGTAACTGATCTGAGGCAGTGATTGGGCTAAGGTCGCGGGAGAGTCGGGAGATCTCCTGGACATTCCCGGAGAATCGGCAACCCGGCCCTTGCTAAACATAAACAAACAGCACGCCCATATATATTAAGAGCTAAATGTGTCCGGCCGCAGTTTTACCCCTTTTATATTCGCCCGGCCTCTATTACTTGTATTAGTACATTTTCCACTACATGTTGATGTCCAGCCGCCATTTCTGCTCCTTGTATATTTGCTCCAGTTGCCATTTCTGCTCCTTGTATATTTGCTCCAGCCGCCATTTCTGCTCCTTGTATGTTTGCTCCAGCCTCCATTTCTGCTCCTTGTATATTTGCTCCAGCCTCCATTTCTGCTCCTTGTATATTTGCTCCAGCTTCCATTTCTGCTCCTTGTATATTGGCTCCAGTCTCCATTTCAGCTCCTTGTATGTTTGCTCCAGCCTCCATTTCTGCTCCTTGTATATTTGCTCTAGCCTCCATTTCTGTTCCTTGTATGTCTGCTCCAGCCTCCATTTCTGCTCCTTGTAAATTTGCTCCAGCCTCCATTTCTGCTCCTTTTATGTTTGCTCCAGCCTCCATTTCCGACCCTTTTATTTGAGCGCCCCTAGACACAGCCCTGTGAGTGAGATCCCAGGGCTGACGACACCAGTCACCATGAGGTTAGTCATTTACTCTTCCAGCACATTTATATGTTTTCTGAGATATGCATTATATGCAAAATGACCACCTACATACCACCATCTGGTGCCACAGAGTACAAGCGCAAGGATAAAGTGGTAACAGCTATTCTGCACCGTTCTCTAGTCTATGATTGTAATATCCACCCCTATAATTATCCATCCTTCCTAGAAATGTTAGTGTTGGAATTAGTGGAAAAGCTCTCTACAGATATGATTGTAATTTATCGCTTTGAAGATGTTGTGCAATCTAAGTCACAAATGCTATTAGCACTAATTTAAGGCATTGCCCACCAGCGTGCTAATTGTGTTATTTATAGTAATTGCTTTCGCTTGTTATCTTCACCATGGAAACACAAAGTCATCTTCTGTTTGGATCCGATGTTGTGAAGAGATATTTCCACAATTGGTTATGTTGTACAGATAAGAAATGATGTCTAAAGTTCTCAAATGTCACATTTGACATAAAGCAACATCTAAGCAACATCTAAGCAAAGGATGAAGCGCCATATCAGAGGGTACAACTGCCACTGATGCCACCATCTCTCTCCTGGCTATGGAAAAAAAACTTTTCGGGAATAATTGTGAAATATATTCATTTATTGTTATGTATTTTTTATTATTATTATTATTATTATTATTATTATGTATTTTTTGTTTTGGGATGGGTGGAGCTGTAATTGCAAGGAGTGGATTATATATAAGCTCACCAGAATCAGCAATTTGTCAAGTTTAGATTGAAAATGACATCACTTGTCACGTTTTACCCATTAACTTTATAATACATACAGTACATACATTCACTGTTTTATAAGTGGGGATAAGTATATCTTGGGATTTGAAATGAATGGCTGCATTACTCCTTACCAGCAGCAAATCCATCCATGGCACTCTGTAAGCAATCACCTTCACCCGGTCCAGGGACATATCCAGGGGGCCCCGGAAACTCATATATGGGAACCTAGAAACACCCATCTAAGTCTGGAGCCCATATCATAGTGAAATCAGCACTATCCAGCTGGAATCGGGACACTTGGGAGGTATGATTTTTTCTTACCGCTACTTCTATATGTCCTTATGTTAAACGTTATAGGACCTGATCCAGAGTTGAACATCCATCAATGCGATGAGAGAAATATAAGAAGTATTAATGGCTGCGGCTGTACACGCAGCAAAATCTACCCATATGGCTCCAACAGCGGGCTAACCTTATTCGCACTGGATAGAACTTACACATTGTGCAAACTCGGAATTCACTCCTTAGTTCACAGAAAATGTTATGGGAAGAAAAGTATTGGCAATAAAAAAAAGATCAGCGCTGAACTGATGTCTGTATCATAAATCCACAGCAAGTGTCAATGACCTGCGTACTATATATGCGAAATATACCAATATTGCTACAGCAGTCGCAGTAAAATGTGATACTGTTATTGCAAGATGCTAAGTGAGCAGAATTGGTAATGAAACGTTCAGATTTGGCAAAATGATTAAAGTAATTGTGTTATGAGTAATTATGCTTGAAGTACCTGATTACATGTTCATTAGAGTGACTGACATGGAAATGAAGCTCCGCTATCAGCGTCGGATGATTTGGATGTATTTTAGTAAGCCGTGGTTCTACGGTATAATTACTTTCTGCTCACTGTTTACTAACATTTTATTATGTGGTTTTATACCTTCATGTCACATTTTTATTAGTTTAACATATTTTCACTGCTCATTACAGAGCATGTAATATTGCTAATAAAAACCATTGTGGCTAATCTAAGAATATCATTTTAATGTGCAGTAGTGATACCTGTTGCATCGTGTTTTACTAGATTTTATGATGATAGCCATCTTTATGCCATATTGATTTTTTTAAGTTATCTTATCAAATGAATACAATACCATTAGGAAGACAGGCTAAAGGTTTAATGGGCTTATTTAATATGGTGTTAAATGCACGTGTGCTGCAGCTTACGATGACGAATCACACCTTGGCATGGAGTCAGACCAGTGAAGGCGAGATTAGTGCAATCTAACATCTGCTGATAATGCCTGATAGGTTGCTATGGTTACTATACACCGGGCTCCGTCTGCGCCGCTTTATAAGACAAAGCTCATGTGTCGGTGATGAATGATAAACAATTTGTGGCCTCACAGATTAAATTATGGAAGTGATTGGAAATGATTACGGTGCCTTTTCAAGGTCACATTACTAATGCCTCATAAAATATGTATTGATGTCCTTTATATGGTGGAGTCTTGTATTGTATGCATACAGAAACAAGCTTCTGGGGAGTCACAGATGCCGGTCATACTTACTATATGGGGATCTGAAAAAAAAAATGGATTGCAATGGGAGAGAGTGCAACTACATTGCCATTGTCTTAAGCTAGGCATGCACTATAAGATAAATTATTCCAATTAAACAATTTTTCAAAAAAATCGTCCAATTTTTTTTTTAATCGTTCAAAAACCGTTTTCAAACGATTTGTTTGATTTTTATGTCTGCACAAACTTAAATAATTTTTTAGGTAAAAAATGGGCACTTGCAAATAGTAGGTTAATTGGCTGGATTTCAGGATGGGATCCAGATCTCTCACTGCCAGGAGCATTTTTGATGGTGGGTGGAACGAATTATGCTAAGAACTAATCTAATGATTATAGGTCAACAAAAATATTTTGTTAACCTATAAAGCCATCAATAAGACTGCACCGCAAACATATCCTTATTCATCTCAAGATATTCCAGCTAGTTCTCTCAGATATTCACAGGACATAAAGCTCTCCTCTACACTAAACACATATTCTGATTCCCGGCTACAGGACTTCTCCCAAGCTGCATCCACTTAGCAATAGCCTTTCTCATCCTCTCCTCTACTCTCCAATCTTTTATGTGCTCCCGTAAAACTCCCTCCACATGCATACCAAGGTCATCAAGCTACTTTGTCTACTCTACTCTACTCTTGCTATATACTTTTCCTTTCTGTTACGCGATTAACACAAACTTGAATACTTTTCTCTCCATGCTATAATTACAATCAGTCTTGATGTAGCACTGTTTTTGTGACTGGATGATACAGAGCGCTGAGCACTTAACATCCTGTCTGGTCCATTGTATAATATATATCACTTACCCCTATGTATAATTCACCAATCTCCCCAATTAAGTGTAAGCTTGCGGGCAGGGCCCTGTTACACACCCTGTCACCATCCAATCAGTTATAATGATTGTTAAAATTGCAAAGTGCTGCATAACCTGATGGCGCTATAAAAACCTGTTATTATTAATAATAATAATATGAATAATATGAATAATATTTTATGTGACTGTGATGTTGAAGTCTGTTGTTGGAGTTTGGATTTAGATGGATTCTGTTACTGCACCTTGGAATTGAAATTCAGGGGCTGGACCAGAATTTGGGAGTAAGGGCAAAACAAGTGTAGACCTGGGCAAAACACTGGACTGCAGTTTAAATTTTGAAAACATGATTTTGTTCAGCTTTATCAGCAAATATTCTCTGTATAGCATTGCAGAATTGGTGGAGCCAGAGAAATAAATGATGATGATGATGACAAGACTTTCAGATTGAATAAAAAAAAATATTTTCCATATAGAAAATTGTGTGGCTGTTTGGCATAGATCCAAAGGGTGGATTTAGGGTTAGGAGTTATATAACTAAAGGTCAAATATATACCAGAACAAACCATAAACCATGGACCATGGAAAAATACACTTGGACAAAGTCATGTTGAATTGTTGAAGAGGTAAATGTCATCTGTTGTAATTAGTATTAAATACTTAATTACATTAAATACTAATAACGCTGGTCATTATACAGGTATGTGTAACATAAGCTAAAGCAAAGAACATGCAAAGAATATAATTAATTTGACTCCCTGGAAATTTAACATGGTCTTTTCTCTAACTGAGTCTCTCTTATTTTCAAACAACAATGTGTTGTTTAATTCTTGGGATACAGGGAAAACACTTTACTTACTTATAATACACAGACCAACTTTATTTCTACACTGCCATGTAGATTACCGCTAGGAAACATGATGCTATGTGTCCATAAATATATAAGAAAATATCAAATAACTGGTATTGTTTCTGTTATGGCAGCAGACAAGCAAATGACCCAGAAAGAGACACGTGACTGGTATTCCCTTACTCCCCTTGGTAGTACAGGCTTCAACGGGAAGATGGTCAGAGATTGGAGGTGGCCCCCGCTAGATTTGAAACTGTAATTGACAACTTAATGGCTGCAGAACAGATACTGTTGTTCCAAAGCTGCCTGCACAGTTCAGTCACTGCTCAGACCATGCTGCGCATGTACCAAATCATCGGCCAGCCTTCAAGAGTTCTGCCAGTGCCCTTGCTTAGCAGCATAACACAGCTTCAACCAATGACAAAGCTAAAGCTGCAGCACTGACTACTGGATAAAAATATATGATGAGCTCTCAAACTATATGCCACATGGGCACAGTGGGATTGTTGATGTATACTTTAAAAATAATGAGATATTAGCATGCAAGCACCAGGCCAATATTTTAGATTTCTGCTCCTCAGACTCTTCACATAATGTCTATTTGTCATTATAAATCTACCCAAAAGCATTTTCCTACAAATGTACAAGTGGTTGAACGCATTTGGCAATGTTGAAGTGCCAGGACACTTGGCTGCTGTAACATGAACACACCGTCTGCCAGAGGGAGGTGAGACATCTTCTGAAAACGAATCTAAAGTGTTTTAATGTAATGTAAAATGAAATAAAACATAATAAGTTTCATTAAATGGGTTGTAGCATGACATTTGTAGTGAGATTGGTCTAGATGATTTTAGGTTTATTCACTTATGTATTACAAAAATCGTAACAAAAAACATTACACCACAAGGTATTCTTAGGTCCTTAGGGAATAAACCGGATAAGGCTGCTGCCTAGGGCACAGGAATTTAGGGGGCATGCCAAACCTTCCTTTACTATTTAGTATATTTCCTTCTTTTACAATGCCAAAGTGATTTCCCTTCCTGCTCCACCCTGCTGTCGGAATAAGTATCAGGACGGAAATCAACTGCACACACTGAGACAGAGCAG
>JABWIB010000078.1:39017-62031 GCA_016617825.1 Platyplectrum ornatum | reverse complement strand
CTTATCTGATCAGTCCCTGTCCTCTGTACACACTGAGACAGAGCAGCCTGCCATCTTATCTGATCAGTCCCCGTCCTCTGTACACACTGAGACAGAGCAGGCTGCCATCTTATCTGGTCAGTCCCCGTCCTCTGTACACACTGAGACAGAGCAGGCTGCCATCTTATCTGATCAGTCCCCGTCCTCTGTACACACTGAGACAGAGCAGGCTGCCATCTTATCTGGTCAGTCCCTGCCTTCGTGTGGGACCAAAAAACAGAAAAGAGGGAGAGGAAGCTGGGAACCAGGGTGCTATAGGGCGGCCACTAGAGTTCAGAAGGTGAAATACATGTTTAAACAACCATGTAATTCTCTAAGAGGAATATTGCTTATCCTAGCACTGGAAGGGTGTTTCCAGGCGATGAGAAATCTCTTTTTTTCCTGGGTGAGCCTCTAAGCCACTGGATTAAGGCTAGGGTTATGGTGATTTGTTGTTGCATATTACACGCACTGTGAATATATATTTAAGTTGATGAAGTCTTCTGTAGCTTAGAGGTTTTATATACAGACTATAGATGAGAACGAATGATTTGAATCATTGCTGCATTTATAAAGGGAATAAGGCTGAGGTGTTTGAGATGTTGTGAAAGGATATAGGGCTCTATTTATAAAGCCCTTAACTCTTCATTTTGATAAGGGCAGTTTTTGGTGTCTTCAGGCTCCGGTCCCAGGGCATGCGCAGTAAGTGAATGGAACTTAGAAAATGTTCATAATTCAGCTACTACGCATGAGCCGGACACGAAGTAGAGCTGATGCCCGGCCAAAGCCACCGAATCGCAACAGATGTAGGGAAGTTTTTTTTTTTTAAATATAAATATAAATTTGTAGAGTCCATAAAATCAATGTGCTCATCTGCTTACACTGAGCTTTTTTAGTGTGTGAGGGGGTAAATAATGTTAAATTGGTGCCCCCTCAAGAAGAAATCAGAAGATCTGCTGAACATAAGACCTGCAGGCACCTTCTATAGTAGAACCTACATTATAAAGCGCAGCTCCTAATGTTCAGCAGAGGAACAAGCACCCTTCCCATCCAATCAGAGAGTCTGCCTGCTGTTCTTACGGTGGACGCCATACTGTTTGTTATTCTGCACCGCTGCAGCGCTTCGGGAAGGTGGGGATCACCCACCCCCCTGTTCTGATGCCCATGTGTGCAGGCATGCCCCCACCACACCAGGTTACATAGCATGCCTATCCCCACTTACAGTGCGTGGATTAGGAAACTTGATTTTGGATGCGCTCCAATTATTTTTTACTGTAGATTAAACAGATTTCATGAAGCTACTTAGGCCAAAAACGGAATAGAGTGCATCTCAAAACTATGGCTAATTCGTTTATTTTTTTTTAATAATGTGAACGATGGTGCTAGGATCGCTGCTAGCTGAAGCGGGCCTGGCACCCATAATTTACCTAAAAATTCCTTTTATTTCTATTTCTATTTTTAATTCTATTTTATTTATTTATTTTTTTAAGCACCCCTGTTTTATTTCTATATTAGCGTTTTTTTTATGTACCTGCTTGTAAACTGAGAAATGGCTTGTAAACGTAGGTACCCTTACTGTCCTTTACTTATACCCTAAGACTAGTCTCCCTTGCAGTGCCGCAAGCTGACAAATCTATGCACAAATAAATCTCATCAATAATTATTTGTGAAATAATCTGGTAGCTTTTATTTTGCCAGAACTGTACTCCTCCTCATACAGGATCTCTTTCATCATTCATATGGTCATGTTTGGCTGCTCTGTGTAGTTTATAGAGTCCATTAGTAATAAGTGAGATATAGTGCTTCTGACGGCATAGTCTCTGAGCAGAATTCATTCCAATTATGTCATCACAAGATGGAGCAGTCACCATGCACACGGAATGCAGAAATAGAGAACGGATGTATATAGCTGTGTAATGCTACCATTGCTCTATTGGCCTTATTCATTGCAGTTGGTGGCATTTATATTCTATAGTCATATGTGGATGTTCACATTCCTTGCTAACTAAATATAACGGTTTCCAAATATCCTTTTCATGTTAGTGATGTGTCCACCTTGTATACCAATTCTGCATTTATGCTGGTTAGTAAAATATATCACTACGTTATTTAATAAGACGAGTGGAAGTACACATATTAGAACTGATGCAGACCTGTGTGCGATCGCCTGTTTATATATAAATATATATTTATATATGGTCACGCCCCTCTGCCTACCCTACCTCATACTTCAATGTCCAGAAGCCTACCATAAAATCAATGTGCTGATCTGCTTACACTCAGCTTTTTTAGTGTGTGAGGGGGTAAATAATGTTATAATTGGTGACCCCCTAAAGAGGAAAGCAGAAGACCTGCTGAACATAAGACCTGTGGGCACTTTCTATAGTAGAACCTACATTATAAAGCGCAGGTCTAATGTTCAGCAGAGGAGCAGGACAGCACACCTGTCAATCACACTGACAAGCACCCTGCCCATCCAATCAGAGAGTTAGCCTGCTGTTCTTACAGCAGGAGCCATACTCTTTGTAATTTTGCACCGTTGCATCGCTTTGAGAAGGTGGGAATCACCCACCCCCCTGTTCTGATGCCCATGCGTGTAGGCATGCCCTCACCCCACCGGGTTACATAGCATGCCTATCCCCAACTACAGTGCGTGGATTGGGAAACTTGATTTTGGATTCGCTCCAATCTTTTTACTGTTAACTATGGATTAAACTGATTTCTTAAAGCTACTTAGGCCAAAAACGGAATAGGGTGCGTCACAAAACTATGGCTAAATAGAGTTAAGTCAAACACAAACTTTTAAGATTTTCCTGACTCATAAACTGAAATTGAACCCTGTCCTACACAGACCTCTAAATCTCTTCTCTTGTATCAATAATCAATGTTTCCTATTTTGGAACTCACTGATTCCCCTTAATCGCAAATATAAGGAAATTCCCATAGAAAACATTAAGAGAATGCATTGTATACTATTGTCTTTGGAATGCACTGCGTGTGAGCACTGAGTACTGTACCTGAAGCATTGTAGCATTTCGTAATTATCATGCCCAATAGATAAGTCATTTTAATTAAGTTTAAAAGTCAGTTTAATTAAATTCCTTTTCAGCAAAGCTACACAGGATCCAGGATTACTGCCATCAGATTTTCTAACTACATCCCCCCCCCCTGATATTCTTCCTGTAGAAATGTGATACACAGATATCCAAGTTTATGTGTAATTTCCACTCACTACGTACACGACAAACACAAGCAAAGCATAACTGCGGATAACTGAACGTAAATACTTGTGTATTGTTTCGTTTACAGTGCGGTATCCTCAGACTGGTCTCCTATTAGATCTCGCACAGAACCACTCTGTCTATGACAGATAACCGATAGCAGCCATTTACATTCAGTCAGCAGAGGTGTGGACATGGAGGAGGTATATATTACTAGAAATGGTGCTGGCACGATTGTATGGGGAGTCCCATGACCATTTAACAGCATATATTTACTACACTGCGACCAATCACATGTAAGCTCTTTCGTCAAGATAACTATAGACATCATGCACTTCTAATATAGGACAGAACGGAACTTATAGAAGCAAAGGCAGCCTAGTGTTCATATGTCAGAAAGCCAGGTACCCTGCACATATGAGGGTCATGAGCCCTTCCATGTCCCTCTACCTGACATAAAATGCTCTGCAATAACATAACAGAACTTATAGTATATTCTAGAAGTCCAGCGTGCCTTATATACATGTGTCAGGCTCTGTTGACAGAGGGAAAGGGCATATGTCTCCCAATCATGAAAGGGGGAGGATAACCCGCAGTGACTTAGGGGCGCCAAAATGAGATTATTTCTTCATCAGTTTAGAATTAGCTAATATCTGGTAAAGCATGATGGAACATCTGGAGCACCACGTCTCCGATGCCATGTTTATACTAATAAACAAAGGATAAACCAGTATAAACTATTAAATAAAAGAGAAATTAGTTATATAGCCTGTCAAAAATTACAGTGCTCCCGGGTTACTGCAGCCGCCAAGGCTTTGCCAGTTCCCATGTAGGGGGCCCCTTTTACCAGGGCCGCCATCAGGGGGGGCGTCCCCCCAACCCCCGGCAGTGGCACGACACCCTGTACTGGCGTGCCAGCCGTTGCCGGCCAGCCAGCCTGATCCTGGTGGGCCCTGCCTCTTACCGTTTGAGTTATAAGTATAATTATAATAATTACTATTTATTAAACTCAAAACTGATTTAAAGACCTTTCACAGAAAGGACCATATGCAGACCACGCTGTATGCTGTACGACTTTCATTCAGCACAGAAGATGGGAATGACCCCCCCCCCCCCTCTCTCAGTGTTACGTTTCCAGAACAGCCTGTTGTTGGAGTGGTATTTCAGCACCTTGGACAGCGGCAGGGACGTGCAGGTCTGTGGTCTATGGAGATAATGTTAAAGCGAGTAGCTAAGAGTTCTCCAGTCTGTGCTCTTATGCGTTCATCCTGTAACATTGATATAGATTCAGTGATTGATTGATTTATGTGTTTTGGCATACTTGTCCCACTTGTGACTCTCGTACGAGTCAATTGGGCTGACTCAGAGTGACAACGAAAAAAGGAACAGCTGAGCTTCTGGACAATCGTGTTGCAGTAGTAGCGCGCAAATAAATAAAACCAAACTGCATGCTGGGAAAATACTTTGATTTCGCCCTTAGTATGCAGGCAACAGACTGCCTATCTTACAGTGCAAGTTTAGGTCCAGATACTAGTATTAAATCTTCTCTATTTTCTAAGCATTCAGATAGAGAACCATTTTGTGTGTCTGTGCAAATATCCAAGATGCAGATTTTTTTATTTTTGTTCCTGTTCTCTGAATTAGACCCAATGGACTGAATACAGGTCTCCATGGAACACCCCTCTCTCTCGTGCAGGGCTAGTGGAACTTACTCACTCATTCCCTGGTGTTCTAATCTGCTTTCTTTGAAATCCTCCTGTACCTGGTTCCACCCTGTTATATGTGAAAGGTGCTATCATATGCCCTTCTTTGCTCCAAGCTGTACATGTTAGGTTCTTTAGTCTTTCGCTGTATGTTTGGTAAAGCATGACTTGTTCCACTTCTCTGTACAGTCTCTAATGGATTTATGTCCATCTGAAGATATGGCCTGCTGAACTGAACACAGTAGTCTAGCAAGGCCATATCAATGACGTATAAAGGGGCATTACTACTTCTCTCCTGACAACAATTCCTCTCCCTGTGTAACCAAACATCTGACGTGCCTTTCTTTATAACATAGCACATTGCACCTTTGTTATATACTGCACATTGTTTCAGCTCTAATATTATTCAGCCGGTTTACACTGTCACAACCACATAGATGTGTCCTAAGCATAGCTGCAATGAAGAAGACGTCTTTTATGTAGTGTGTCTGTATATTATGTGGCAGTCCTTTACATCACTGAACTGATATAAGTCCTTGACGAGGCTGGACTGATTCAAAGAAACAGTAGCGTTTATAAAGTCTTGATACCCCTTTTCCACTGACAAAGAAAACTCGGGTTTATGCCCATAGACCCAGGTTTATTTTGGTGGAATGAGTCCCAAGAAAAAAAAAACATGTTTTCCCCAGGACTCTGCAATGGGAAAAGGATTTTCCCTTTAAAACATAGTAGGTAACAATGCTCTACTCCATTTAATGGAAATTATGTCAATCCTGGAAAAAAAAAACCCAGGTTCACACTGCAGTGAAAAAGGGGTCTTTTTTGACCTGGGAAAAATGCAGGGTAAAAACCCAGGTCTGAACCTGGGTTTTTGGTGGAGAGGAGGTATTAGTCACCAAAAAAGGAGCTATAATCACCTATCATGCCCTTTTGCACACATCTGAACCCAAGATTAACACACATATAAAAACAGGAGAGACCAAGCAGCGCCGGACCAAAAAAGTAACCAAATACTTTATAGCTTAATAAAAAACTACCTTGCATGCCTGGGGGTGTCTTAAAAATATATGGAGACCCTAAGGGTGCCTCCAGCTGAGAAGGTTCAGGAACCACTGGTATAAGCTATATGATGCAGTTGTATTTCACACCTTCAGTTCTTGAGGGACTCGTGTGCATATCTGCTGCCATTCCCCAATCCATTTTAGAATCCTTAAAAAGACTACGATAAACGCCAAGTAAAGTGAGTAAAGTATTTGTCAGTCAATTCTCATTTCCGATAACTGTTACAGTTTTACAACATAAAAGGGCAGCTTTAATTTATATGAAAATCTGCTTATTAGCAGACGGTAAGAGATGATTTACAAAGGATCCAGATGTGGTTGGATAAGTAAAATATGAGTGTAGAGCCACTGCCAACGTAATAACAACATAGCGGCTGGCAGAAATATTACATCCCGTTGTAAATAACAGTTCATGATTCTGAGTCGTCAGGAGTTTGGTATTTTGAAAATGTATTGCAATGTTATACAACCTTGGATGTCATGGAGAGAAGGTCATAGGTTTATCCATAAATGTGCTATGAAAGCACAAATACAAGGTCCTAAATTTATTAAACTGAGGGATTGGAAAAGTGGAGATGTTGTCCATAGTAACCAATCAGATTCAAGCGCACATTCTCCAGTATGTAAAATGAAACTGAGAGCTTGATAACTGCTGCACGCGTCCATTGCGCGCACTCCATTTCATAGCACTGCACCCCAAATAACATGGTTAAAGTCCCATGCATGCACCACCCACTGCCCTGAAACACCGTCTACCCCCACTCATTCTTCCTTCTGTATCCTCTTCGCTGCTCCCACCGGACGCAATACCCCCAACAATCACAGCAGAAAGTGTCTCAGAGGAAAGAGGGAAGACTGCAAAGGTAAGTAAAGTATGTTTAAAGAATAATATCTAAGTTGGACTAGAGATACAGAAGGGGCGAGATTAAAGCGCTGGAGACAGCCACAACCCAATGGTTTGGACACACACTCTATCGGCTTATCCTTAATAATCCTCTATGGAGAGAGGAGTCCCAATTAGTTGTTGTACTAGGGCCCAGAAGTCCTTTTGGAAAAGTTCTCTTTCTATAAATACGTTACATCCTGCGTTCACCTGTGGGACATGTTTTGCCAGTTGAATTAGATTTTTCTTCATAGTCACACACTAACCAGAATGTGTAAATTATATAATGCTTGCAGACATTATTTTAGTGATGGAAGTGACTGCAATCAGTAAATAACACATATACAAGTCACAGGCAAACATACATACACATGTGCGAGTGTCACAGCTGTACCCCATTCACCCCGCTGTGAAGAAAGTGTTACTGAAGCTTAAAGTAGAGATTGATTTCTGTGCAGAGTTGTTATTTGCAGACTTTTATGGAACGTGCAGGACTGAGCAGGGACTGGAAGCAGTAGCTGCAATCTTGTCTCTGAGGCACAATTTATCTGAGTAAAGCTGCTGAAGTAAAGGTTCAATAAAAGACTGTGATACTTGTCATATATAAAAGCGATACGGTTACCAGAGCTACAAGCTCTGCTCAGGTTTTTTGGGTTGTTCTACCCCACTGACTTCACTAGGTGGTAGATTTACCATTATGCGTGTCAGGGAGACGCGACCTAAGCCCCTTTCTTCACCAACATCAAATATCTGTCATGATTGAATATATGCTGAATGGAGCTCATCATCCTGGACAATGCGATCTAGAGTATTAGATCACATAGATGGATAATCAATGATAATAAGTTATCCTTATAGGTCTCCTTCAAATGTAGAGGCATATGTTCGCTTATGACATGAGAGAGATGGTTGGGTGCCTGTTACTCCATAAGACTATACTGTACAGCTTCGATCTCCCACCTAAATAGATATTACTTTATTTTAACTTTTAAGCATTACACTTCCGCAAATGACAGAGTTCACCTCCCTGTGCGTACAGGCACACTGGAGTCTAGATCAGGTTATGTATCCACTTCAACTACATTTTTCACAAGAGGTCCCCCACAAACAATCTCCCAGATAACCAAATGTATGGTATCCCATCCTCACCAGACAGAGCTGACATTTCCTTATGGCGGGATAATGGAGGGAACAATGGGGAGAGTGATATAATGGAAGGAAAAGTGGGGAGATTGGTATAATAAAAGGAAAAGTGGGGAGATTGGTATAATAAAAGGAAAAGTGGGGAGATTGGTATAATAAAAGGAAAAGTGGGGAGATTGGTATAATAAAAGGAACAGTGCGTAGAGTGGTATAATGAAGGGAACAGTGGGGAGAGTGGTATAATGGAGGGAAAAGTGGGGAGAGTGGTATAATGAAGGGAAAAGAGAACAGTGGGGAGAGAGTGGTATAATGGAGGAAACAGTTGGGAGAGGGTGGTATAATGAAGGGAACAGTGGGGAGAGTGGTATAATGAAGGGAAAAGAGAACAGTGGGGAGAGAGTGGTATAATGGAGGAAACAGTTGGGAGAGGGTGGTATAATGAAGGGAACAGTGGGGAGAGATTCTGATCAGACGGCGATACCAATGAATAAAATCTGCGGGTCAATGGACGACTCCTAAACTACTACAATCATAATGAAGGGAAAAGGAAACAGTGGTGAAAGGGTGGTATAATGAAGGGAACAGTGGGAAGAGGGTGGTATAATAAAGGGAATAGTGGGGAGAGTGGTATAATAAAGGGAACAGTGGTTAGAGTGGTATAATGGTGCGAACAGTGGGGAGAGTGGTAAAATAAAGGGAACAGTGAGGAGAATGGTATAACGGAGGGAACAGTTAGGAGACTGGTATAATAAAGGGAACAGTGGGAATAGTGGTTTAATAGAAGGAACAGTTGGGAGAGTAGTACAATGGAGGGAACAGTGGGGAGAGTAGTACAATGGGGGGAACAGTGGGGAGAATAGTACAATGGAGGGAACAGTGAGGAGAGTGGTATAATAAAGGGAACAGTGAGGAGAGTGGTATAATAAAGGGAACAGTGAGGAGAGTGGTATAACGGAGGTAACAGTTAGGAGACTGGTATAATAAAGGGAACAGTGGTGAGAGTGGTTTAATAGAAGGAACAGTGCGGAGAGTGGTAAAAAAAGGCACAGTGACAGGTCATTTAAATTGAATTGTAATTGAATTATTTATTAGTCATTTGACTATCAGAGTTTGAGCTTTTTCCACATTTGGAACATAAAAAATGTGTTTGGATTTCAGCAAGTGATTGAATAATTGTATTGTGCAGGGAGTCACATGTTGGTTGTCCAATGGCCTTCACAATCCTGAACTGCTGTCCATTGTCCATCTGAAAATGTGACCTTTGCATGAATGAATAATTGTCATGTTGAATCTCCATTCTATGTCCACTCTCTTTGCATGCCATCATCACAGTACACAATGTAATTGCTAATTATATCTACCTGGCACCTAATGCAACTTCTACTTTGGATGTAATTCTTGTGTATATATGATATATATGTAATGTTCTTTTAACTGTGTTTTTGCCCTATGAATAATCTAAGACCATATTCATCCACCTCTAAATGAACCTCTATATGTGTAATTTGCTGTAAGTAAAATGGGGATTACTTTGAAGTACCAGGTCAGCCATGTAAATCATGACATATGAATTATACATGCTGAGTAGTTACAATTAGCGCACATCCACGCCACATGCCAGCATGATATTAACTACAGTCATTTAGCAAGCTTTTGAACTAATTGTAGTACAGAACTATGCCTATGTAATTAATATGTTTCCACATTTCCATGACCAGTCTGCCCACTCTAAACCTGCTTCGTTTTTTATTTATAACCATTACTAATATTATCTTACTTATTATTAAGAATCCAGGCCTGGGGACTACATGATGTTCCCTATATGACTGGCATAGCATAACACAGGTATAGCATAGTTTCTCCAGCATACAGAGATGAATAGGATGTCAGCACAATCTATTCCAACTCTCTCCTGACCACGGGAATTCATAGAAAAGTGTTTTATGTGTAGAAAACGTCTTTATACAGTTTGAATCTAATAGAAAACGGATGTTAGAAAGACACTGAGGTGTACCCTACTAATGGCGAGGAAGTGATTAATCTGAGATTATATAATAATCATCAATCATAAGAAAAGAGAAGTCGATTTAAGAGAAGAGGGAGCGTCAGGATATATGAAATCAATCTCTTCCTTTCTTTTAAAGAACTTACACTAAAGGGACATTTACCAGATGTAACAATCAGAAAATGCACATAGTCTACAAGTACGCAGGAGCTGACCCTCTAGTGAAGAGTATTGTTTGTGAAGCTATATTGTTTAGTATTGTTTGTTAAGCTATTCCATTTCCAGTGCCTGAATGGGGAGAGCTGGATTAAGGCATTAGGGGGCTTGGGTAGTGTAAAATTGGAGTCCCCCCTCCCCACTTCCGTGGTAATCGCCCCCACCCAAGAGCAACCCCCCCCCCTCTACCACAACCAATCAGGAGCAAGGGCTCCTGGTTTGGTGCGACTATGGCAGTGGGGGATTGGAGTGAAGGGGCCCATTACTAGCAACAGGTAATCCTACTGTGAGAATGGGGCATATAATAAGGGAAAAATCTTTACATTTTACAATATGGGCATGCTAAGTACCCTATGGTCTATCCCAATTTCCATCTGTCCCAGTTGTGGGTGATGAAAGGTTGGAAAATTTAAGTTTTATTCCTCAGATCACAAGAATGGATATATATATATATATATATATATATATATATATATATATATATATATATATATATATATATTTACATATTTATTTAGAACCCAGTACTTACTGTACTATTTAAATATCAAAAGTGTGCACAGTTGTAATACGCACACCTACCCCATCCCACCCAACCAACAGATGAAGCCCTCAGTGCAGAGCTCTGCAGATCCGTACAGATAGGGCTAGAAGTGCGTGTGCATTATTTTCGCATCTAGCTTTTTAGAAAGTCTGGATGCGGTCATATATAATAATTACACTGATAAGGTAATCATCTGTTCGGCCAGTTAAAGCATAGTGTGTGGCTGACTTAATACAGGCCATTTGGTACAGTATCGTTATAACACAGCAGAATAGGCATCTTAAGGGTCTGGAAGCTCCATTTAGAGCAGACATTTTGATTAAGATCTGAAGAAAGAAATTGCACAATCATTTTCAGCACTATACTTGTACTGATAGCTACGCATTATCTATTTATGAAATATAGACACACCGGGCCTGATACAGAGCTGGCCGGGGAAAGAACACAACTTGTACGAAGAACTGCGGTTCAGCGAATGTGTGCAGCCGCTTCACACAACAGACGTTTACTTCCCACTTGTGACCATCTCTTTATGTCCAACAGATGCATATGGTAGTAGTTATAAATGAAAAAAATAAACCTAATACAGAAGAAACAATTCCCCATAAGCTAACACACCAAAAAAAGATTTCATTCAATCATCCAAACGCAATATAAGAAAAACAGCGCCCGTGTAGAGTCTGAGATCTTGTGCCAGCCCTTGCTACATAAGTACCTTTATGTGCTTTATATCAGTGCGAGAAGTGGGCCGATATATACACCAATATGGCACCTTCTCCCTCACCCCTTGTATAAGCCCTGCCTCTTGTATAAAACCCCACCACCTCCAGACTGGAGAAGAACAGTTTTTCACAAAATTGTGGGTCCAGAGAGGACAAGCTTATACAAGGGACGGAGCCACATAACATTACGCACCTTCTTTATATATGATTGTATATAAGAGTAATACCCCGTTCACATAGACTACCCTGGTAAATCTGTTTTTAACGAGCAGTGTTGTTAGCTGTGGATCTGAATTATCCTGGTAATTAACCCTGTTCACAGTGCTGAATTACCCTGGTAATTCACAAACTACCCTGGTAATACACCATTCACACTGAACCAGGGTAGTAATTTTAGCTCCTTTATGCTGAGCACAATACCCGGGTATTTGGCTGAATTACCCTTTATGTGAACGGGGTATTCGTGGATTTTTCTCCTCTAAGTGCTCAATGTTTAGCCTTGGAAGTTTTTTTTTTTTTTTTTTTTACCAGCAGCAAACTTAAGAGAGTAAAGTTACACCTGGGTAAATCCATGTTGAATAGCAGGGGAAGTAAATTTTATCTGTTGGTTAACAGTATTAGAGTTGAGAGACGATGTTTCCAGCCCAAGTCTAAAAACAGTGTAACAGTAACGCTGGTCAGTATCTGTGTGCAATAACACTGACATTCATTTTACTTCCCCAACATTCAATGTGGTCTTGCACAGGTTTATGTTGCCTCTCTTATTTTCATGTCTGGATCTGGTCCTTTGTCTGCACTTCTAATTTTCTGTAATTTAAACTTATTTATAAGTGTGTGTAAGGAGCATCGTATATATCCAAAACATGTTGCATGTGGGATAATGCAAAGCATTTCCTATTCTAGACCAATCTGAAGTCCGTTGTCACCCTCCCCTGCTGCTGTCACGTACCTGTCGCCTTTCTTCCCAGCAAGTCGGTTCAAGGGAAAATGTGTGAGGCTGAGATATGGTGGAACTAATTGGTCTCAGCTGGGCGCTAGTCCCCCGGGCTCTCAATTAAAGCTGCGCAGCCGGATTCATCAGAGTTAGTTAACGCTGTGTGCTCTGTCTATAAAACTGATGGGATCAGTCGTGTGCACCGCCAAGACAGCTTCTTTTCCCAGCATCTGCTGTGAAAGTGTGGCATGGAAGGGGTTTTATTGACTGATGTTTGATGTTGCAAAACAATAGTTGGAAGGGTTAAATAAAACCTTTCTGTAGCACAAATTGCATACAATACATGGGTTCACGGTTGCTGACCTAGTGACACTGTTCTGAGTTTTGGGACATTTTTCTAATTTGCAATTAACCTACTATCGGGTTTGGATTTTATCCTTCTCCTTTTATTTGTGTGACTATAAAGAGTCATTAAGAAAAGAAATTTTCATGGAGGCTTACTGACTTGTTCATTCTCAATCCATAATGTGCTAGGTGTCGGGGTGCTGCGATGAAGTTTATGTATCCCTATCTCATGGTATATATTGTGCAATAGTCCATTGTCCTTCGTGGCACACGTTTCTCCTCCTCCTCAGGTCCTGCACTATAGGTGTCCACCTAAGATCACTTAATGATAGCACTGGCCTTGGAGGTAAGGGCGTTATTTATACCAATTATGTAATAGAGCTACAATCTAATACAACATTTCACAATAAAATAATGAGATTTATACCAACTCCTGTACAAGGCAGATACGATCCTAATAACCAGCACCAATTTAGAGAGCATAACAACTACCTTCAACTACATCACAGAGAACATCCCAGTGACCTCTGTTCTATGCAGACAACATCTTAGTGACCTCCAACTTTTACTGTAATAATTCTATTGAGGGGTCTCCAAAGACTCTCCAGCCCTGAGTGGAGCATCAATGTTCCAAGACAGTTTGGGCTCTTTAATGGTTACTATGTTACTATGTGAAGAAGAGGATGCTGTACATAATCCCATAACCACATTATGACAGCGTCCTCTTTCCACCAATGTACAGTTCTCTCCTCTCCTCGCATTGGATGCGCTTGGACGCTGAAAGGCATGTCGTGTGATGGTAGGGGAGGAATAAGTATGTCAGTATGAAGTAAATTCATTATCCAGCAAGAATCCAGAGCTGAGTGGAAACAGAAACTAGAACTATTTATGTCGAACATTTTCACCAGCCACAACTGATTCCTAAGTCCTGGGAGTTGACAAGCCGCAACCGGTTTCGAGCCCCTGTTAAAATTTCATATGTTCATTTTTAAATGCAATGCAGAAGTTATAGAATCACTGATATGACTATTCATAACCTCCATTTACAGTGTAAAATGCTGTGTACTACCGTGCACTTGAACAGCAAACATGGCCAAGCTGCATTGAGCATGGATGCTTCTGGCACCCAGAGGAACCATTGAATGAGCAGAATGCTTATTATTTGCATGTATAGCACTACATGATGATTCTCCTGCTCCTCTGTATAAACATGTGGAAGGTAAACAGCTGTCAATCAAGAACATGAGACTAAGGTGGCCACAGGAACCTTCTGGTGGTGGAACTGTCCTGAGAGACCTATTAAAAGACCTGGGATTAACCTTATTGACATGTCATGTCAATCCCTGTCGTACAGCCAGGACAGTAGATACACTGCCAGGACAGTAGATACACTGCTCTGGATGAGTTTATAAGGAGGATAATGTATGAGAGAGGAACTAGGAGGTGGATATAACACAGGAGGTAACTAGAAAAGGAGGTGGAAGAATTGGAAGGAAGGTGATAGAAAGGAGAGAGAAGCAAAGATATGTCAATAAATAAGCAATGCCTGGTGAGAATTTAATGGGTACAGCCATGGTAAGGGGTAGTATGTATAGTACACACTGCAGAACAGAGGCACTATGTGGTCTAAGTGTTATATACTGACACTTGGATGCTCTTCATATTGTATATCAATCACTAGGGGTGCAGGGGGTGTCCAGAGGGGGCAGTGGGAACAGCCATTGTCAACCAGAACTTGCAGGTTCCTCCAAATATCACAGAGGAAAGAATCAGAGGGGAGACTGCAAAGGTAAGTAAATTATGTTTCATACCTCCCAACTGTACCGCTTTTTTGGGATGTTCCTGCTGTCCCTCCCACCTCCCAGTTTGTCCTGCTTTTAATTTGTAAATGAAATTAGCAGTGAGCCGCGGCATAAAAAGGGACAGGGTCGGGGTGTGCTGGGGCGGAGTCGGTGTGTCTGGGGCGGGGCTTATATGTCCCACGCTCCAGACCCTGTAAGTTGGGAGGTATGATGTTTAAGCCCATTATATGGATAGGTTGGGGGTTGATCAGCTAGAGACACATATGGGGAGACATTTGAAGGCTGAAGTCACCGCCATGCCCCCAGTGGTTTGGACACATCCTGTTACTGGCTCATCTGTAATAGTTCTTGAAAGATCTACCCTTTCCTTTCAGCAACACCTAGGAACGAATACATCACACTATATAATAAATCTTCCTGTCACTGGTCCTGTATGCCCATTTCACCCCCATGTCCTTCTGCACCTTACCTTTTAACCTGCCTTTATGCTTTTCCCTTCATCCATTACCTAAATGTATCTCAGACCCCCTCCACTATTTTCTTGTTTCTATTACCTATTACATTATTTTATTTTTCTTTTGTCACCTTTTCTTTATCAGTGAAAAGCAATAAAAAAGAAAGTGACATGCGAACAAAGCATTGGCACACAGCATAATGACCAACAGTGACCCCACTTATAACAGGGAGATGGGTTCACGTGCAGGCCAGTCACATTGTTATCACAGGTACATAAGAGCCTTTAATAGTAATGTTTTAAGATTTCCAGCCAGTCTATTTCTCTTCCTCATTTGTGCAGAGATTTGTATGTATGTACTTTGTGCATTAAACATATTTATTATGTTTTCTGTGCATGAGAGAGAGGCTTTCTAAGGTTATAGCTAGCAACATAAAGCCTCTGAGAGAATGGAACTGGGAACTGTTTTTCTTAATGCAATACCGTAAAAGAAAGCTACAAGCTTCAGTATGTCCATATTTGTGTATGGAATACGCAATTGTCCAAATTTTACCCAAATATACCCCTCCCCCACCAATATATGGTGTATGTATGTATGTATATATATATATATATATATATATGTTTGAAAATGATATGACAGAGGTCCTGATGAAAGCTGTACAAACAGCTGAAACGTCGACTTTATACTGATGCTGTCATCTTTAATAATGAGTTAATAAAACATCTAAGGACTTTATTAATCAAAGTCTGCATGTGCCATTCTTTCACAAGAGTAGTGCGGCACTACAAGGACTGTTTATTACACACCATTAGCCAGTGAATAACTATGCTACTTTATATTTAAAATAAAATGTCAGTCACATACACGTGCACGTACATGCTTAACCACAAGCCACTTACAAGGTCTTTCTGCTACGGTAGTCCTAACTCTAAATCGTTCACAGCCTTCAGAACTTTGGGACACATACCATGTATTTCCAGACCAAGTGCTAGACACCTTGAGGAACTCCCCATAACATGAAGTATATATACACATACATGTCACATTTTGGGTTTCCTGGGATTGGGGTAACCCAGGGTGTGGAAAGAATGTGACACCCCGGTATGTGTATGTGACATCAGCGGTGTCCACATATCCTTGTAGAATTAAAAAAGGATGAACCTGGGAACATTTGGAATAATGCAGTCATGACCCACACTATCGCACCCATGCCCAACCCCAACCTGTCACCAACTGAAACCAGTAGAGAAGGGGAGGACAGGGAGACCCACCCCACAACCGTTACCCGCTTAGCCATCTCTCCCTAGCCCAAAGAGCACACCAGGTTTGCAGAACTACGTTATATTTGGGGACTGGGGTTCCAGGAGGGAATCCCTGGCTCTGACTTTGTTGCAAAGGAATAACATAAGGTACGTTTTCACAATATATCACAATTTATAGTATTCAATTACATCACAGTATAATTTTGGGCAATATCATAGATCAACATTTAGACAAGACCAAACTTTACTCATAGAACACATATGTCCTTAACCGTTACATATGAAACCCTTGAGCTAACGGGTAAACAGTACATCTCAGGTGTAGTTCATGAAGCACTAGTCTGCCCCTGCCATTAGACTGGGTCCTAGGGAGTGACAGAAGAGAGGCAGTCTCAGGAATCTCAGGGAAGATGTTAACCCCAGGCGATGTTTTGGACCCGGGATGAGTTGTTCCAGCAAAAGACTGCTCCGGTTGGATAACAGTCCTCCTCCACCCCATACAGAAGTATCTGAAGCCTTCGCAGGAACTCATCCCCCAAGGATCGATACTTGCAGACTGGTCGGCACCCATCCTGCTGTCTTCATTGTCACCATCGTCTGGCTTCCCGGACAACAGGGAGGCAAGGTCTGACTGAGTCCCTGACGGGACAAACTCACTGTTATATGGAAGCTGTGGTTCGTCCCAGACTTAGTCACCCTTCTCTGCAGGTGAACTCTTATCCATGCCGTGGGGCATTTAGTTTGAAAATACACGGTACATGTTCCAAAGTGAGCTCTGACAGATTTAGAGTTTGTGACCACCATTGCACTGACGTTTTTCTGCATGATTGTCTACTGAGCATGCTCAGAAATGAACAGGATACTGTTATTAGTAATCTGAGCTTCAATTAGCAATCTTGACATGCAGCAGCTTGCATCCTGTTATGGAAGAAAAGGGGTGGAGGGACAATGTCAGTTTATAGCGTGGATGTGCAAATATTAACACAGAGCCATGGGGCAGAAGAAAAAAGTCTATTACCTGGGTAGTTCAGTCAATTTACCAAGTTGACTGAACTACCAGGGTAGTGTGCTCAGTGTGAAAGGCGCTAAAATTACTACTAACTACCCTGGTTCATTGTGAACGGTGTAAATTGTGAATTACCAGGGTAATTCAGCACTGTGAACAGGGTTTATTACCAGGGTAATTCATATCCACAGCTAACAACCCTGCTCATTAAAAACAGGTTTACCAGATTAGTCTATGTGAACGGGGTATTACAAAGTATTGTGTATGAATTAGTTTCTTTGAAGAGTAAGAATAAATATGTTTTTTTCTTACATTTAGGCAGATGCATATGCATTAATCATAAACAACTTACTGTCCTAATTACAGAGCACCCTGTACTCACACAATGCATATGGTCAGGTAACTACGCAGTGTTCCTGTACACTACGCGCTGTACTTGTATCCAGAGGTATCATTGCATGCTCATTTGGATCTCATGCAGGATGACCATGTTTTGCGCGTTGGACTATGGGATGCACAATAGGTCCCAATTTGCGCTCAGCTCTGGATTGGGACCAGTGCGTCTGTTCTGCAACCACCTGGTCTGTTACCCCATGGAACTGTTCCAGCAGTACGCAGCTGTATGGTCTGAATATTTGCTGGGTTCCTTCTCAGGCCTTACACAGAGCAGCTGTCGGACTGTGCATATACCAGATGTGTATGTTTGTGTGTATGGGAGGGGGTCCTGCCTCTGCCAGTGTTTTTCCACATCATTATGATTAAGATACATTTTGGTTTGTAATATCAATGGTACAGTGGTCGTTTAACAAATGATTACCTTGAAAATGTTTCTATGGAGAGTTCTTGTAATCAGGTGTAGGTCTATGAAACATTGCTTTATTCCACAGAAACACTGAATGAGACGGCAGATAGGAGTCACATGGTCCATGCAGTACGCAAAAGGCCACCGTGTTTTGTTTAGGACAGAGAAGCAAAAACTCGGTAACCCTGATTAATTGGTGCATATATAAACTGTTAGTAGTTTTATCTGTGTTTGTTTGGGGATTGAGTGCAATTGCATGAGCATGTCCTTACTAAATGCTTATGATGTGCTATGCCACTGGCTGTACATTCCCCGCTGGACCAGCCCCAAAGTGTCTGATATGTGCGGTAGATGGAAAGTACTAATCTTTTCTATTGTAATGTCCTCATGTGAAGGACCTCATTTTTAATATGGAGTAGTAGTAGAAAGGGCTAATTTTTGCACAATCCTTAATATTATTTATATGAGAGCATTACGTGTAAATTATGTAAAGGGGATTATAGATGTTTAAGCATTACTCTGCTATTATATATGGATTTTCTCTATTTGGGCATTAGTCTGCCTTCACTTACTTGGTTAACTGTGATTTATTCCATCATTAGGTGAGCAAACGGAGGTCTAAGAGTCTTCCAGAAGACCAGTTGCCTTCAATGAATCAAATAAAGCGCAAAGCAAGGACTTTATTTCTGAGGTTCTGCATGATTTACATGGGATTTTTACTACACTAATTCCAGTCATTCTGGCAGATAATATTCATCCAGTGGTAGGCATACCGCGCTTGCAGCAGGGCACCTCTAACAGAAAGCTCTTGCTAAATGTTACATGCATATTCTCGGACTCACATTGGAATCAGGGAATTATATCTGTAAAAAATGAAACAAATAGGGCCAAAAGAACACAACCTCAAAGGTCGGTGCTACATACTTACACTCATTTCCAGGTTATTGGAGGGTAAAAGGGATGGGGGTGAAGGAGGGATGAATGCACACAGCTAATCATGATGGAGATGTTTTAGAAGAGTTAACAGGCAGTATAGTGACTAGAGACAGAGGTAAGTAACGGAAAGTTTAACGCAGGGTTGCCAAATCTCCCGGTACTGGAAGGCAGTGATTTTAGGGGATTAATATTATATCTTTATTGGCAGGTAAAGAGGGTAAAGACAGCAGTAAGGGTCATTTTTAGATGTGTTGTTACTATAGTATAAAATACATGTTTAAACAACCACAACCACTGGGAATTCTCTCAGAGAAAGACTGGTATGTACAGGCTCATTGCACTTGTTTTAATTAGAAGATAAGCTGTGAGCCCATTCCATCATACATATATCTTAATTATGATTAAGACGAAGGTGGACTGGTGGAGTTATGAATAAACATATAAACATAACTTCATACAAGAGCAATCATTTTACACATACGTGCAGCAAAATTCTGATTATATATCAACATTTAACAAAATATTTAATATTGTAACAGATGTGAAAACAATGTGTTTTTCTATGAAATTATGATTAATAAGGAGAAATATGAATAAGGGTAAATTGTCTTATATTAGGGACGGGATCACCCTCTTGTTAAGTCTAGGTTTAGATGTGCAGAAAGTAGTGGCGTAACTACATCTACCTGTTGCAGCTATATGAAAAATGATGCACGCTTGAAAGTCCAAGGAAAGTTCCAACCAATTATAATTTATTATTAAGTAATTGTACAAATTAACAATTTGAAACAATTGAACAACAATTGAACAAAGTGAAATGAACACAGTGATTATATGATCACTTTTTATGAAGTCAGTCCGTAAAACATACACAAACTTTAAATAAGCCAGCAATGTGTAGTCTGTCAGAAACTTTTCTGACGGTCCTTTGAGTCTGCAAAAACGTCGATTATTTTTTCAGAGTCCAAACTATTTAATCGTTGGCTCTCAATTAATAACATCGCAAGGGAGCTCAATCGCGTATATACACAATATAAATATACATATATATATATATATATATATATATATATATATATAGAATGTAAGAATACGTGGCTTCTCCATGGAGTGCCGGCACGCACGTGCCAGCGGAATCTGTATAAACACAGCTGCGGCTGCTGGGGAAGCATCGGCGTAGCTCCCCGGCAGGCCAGCAAGCTTATAGTGGCAGTAGCGGCGTCGGCAGGAGGCGAGACCGTCCTTGGGGCTAGGCGCCCGGCGGCAAATGTCTCTGCTGCCTCCGGGAGATCCGCCCCTGGCAGAAAGTGATGTCTTTGTATACCCCAGCGGGTAGAGTGGTGCATGTATTGATAGTATTCACAGTTGGTGTACCTGATCTTAAGTAGGGGACGTGTGAAAAGTTTAAGGTAGGGGTCTCCATGCTGATTCCTATGCACAGGAAGAAGGGGAATCTGGCCCTAGCATACCTCCCAACAGTCCCAATTTAAGAGGGACAGTCATACTTTTGGGTGACTGTCCCGTGTGACTACCTGTTGGTCTCGATAATTGGGCAAACTGGTAAGTTTTGAGTCATTTTTTTTTTGTTTTAATGAAAATTACGGTCACTTTGCAAAGGGGTGGAGCTTTAGTGGAGTCAGGGCTGGGCTTGGGTGGGGCTTATTTGTCCTGGTTTTGACACTGTAAATGGTGGGATGCATGCTCTAGGTCATTTAAGCAGAGATTTATACATATATATAAATTACAGTTATTCTCCGCCTAGGAGAAACAAATATGGAGCATGGAGGTTGGACAGAGTGGGATTTATGCAAATCACGCTTTAAACCCCACCCCCTACATAGCCCCGCCCATCCTCATTAATGATGGGGCCATGAAGCTTTGATTTACATGAAATCATTGCCTCAAGCTCCAAGTCTGGAGGATTTCAGGAGCAACCCGCGAAACTCGTCAGACTCCCGGAAACTCAGTGAGAGTCGCCTCTCTGAGTTATTTACTTTAACCACTTGTTTTAAAACTTGACTCTAAGCTGTAGAGTTGGGACACAAGCACACATCTATGCCTCTCCTAAATATAAAGAAATTCTCCCAAAAACATGACATTTATTTCCCATTTGTGCACTCAGTTTGTGGCAATACATACAGGAACAGTCGTACACTGTGAACGTGCAAATCTGGCTGTGCGGTAAATTTACACTATTTTAGGCTCTTAGTAATCACACAAAAATACAAAATCTAGTAAGCGATGGAAGGCAGGGTATCGTGAGCGGCTGCCATGGCAATGCTTTCTATTAATAACTTGTTTCTGCTCTTTTCAGATCGCTCGGTGTAGAAGGAAGACGCAGCATTTAGAAATCTGAAAACAAAGTGAAAATATTGGACAGTGATTATATGCAGATTAGTGCGGCTCAGCCATTCCAGTTATACACTGATATTTGCATTTCATTAGTATTTGCATATTTCTTTAGCCTTTTATATATCTGCTTCTTATTACAAGGCTTTTTTACCTGATCACAATGATTATCGTAACTCCCTGGTGTGTGCCCACATGGTTCTTAGGATATAGAGCAGGCCTCAATATGGGGGTGTATAGGGGGGTATACCAGACCGTTACATCTTCCACTGATGTCATTGAAAAACAAATCTCAGTTGACTTGTATTATGTTCAGTGTTTCCATACTTCTCAATCTCAACTTCGACCATTGAAGAAGGAGATCTGGCAATTCGCAGCGACAGCAGAAGTTTGGACCTCGTCCCATATTGCCCAAATTGGGATTGTATTCACCGATGCAAATACCTCTTTTATTAAACATATACAGCTGACAGCTATATGTTAGCTATATCTATTTGGAAATAGTGTGTAAACAGAAAATCATTTTTATGAATGGAGTAATGTGCCAATAGGCATACTATGTCCATAGGCATACTATGTCATTGGAGCCCATGACATGGCACAAGTCCCCTGATTTGTCTGGGCCCAGGACAGTAGGCCAGTCTGCCCACTCCTGATGTCCATTTATAATGTTTCCATGAACATGGGGGAGGTTAGGGTTACACATCTAGGGGTGGAAGGAGTGTAGAAGAGGAAAGATAGGGATGGCTGTATGGTGGTGAAGGTTGAGGTTAGTCTGCGGAGAGGTAAGGATTTCGGTTAGTCTGCAAGAAGGGGCGAAATGGGGACTGCGTGGAACGAAAGGTTGTCCTCATCAGTAAAATACATCCAATGGGATCAAGCAAGTATATTATATTACAGATTTTGAGTTGTTTTTGATTATATACCTCCATGGTTACTGAGGCACCTATTCATAGTGTGCATATTCATAAAATAATTATAATAACACCTCAGGCTTATTTCTTGGGTATATCTATGTATAGAACTCCTATCATAAGAAATGGTACATGTAACTTCTCTTAAAAGCCTCTCGAAGACATGGTCCAGGAAGCGTTTAGATAACAGCTGGCTGCTAGACTGTTTTGTAATTCATTTAGGATGCTCTCCAACTGCATATGGCAGAGATACTCATGAGATTTCATTGTCTTGGAAAATAAGGAGGTTGGGGTGACAGCGCCGATGGCTGGATGAGCTTCATTCCAAATTCATTAAATGACGCCCGGGGATGTTGGCAGATCTGGTTGGATGGTTTTGTGAAGACAGTTTCACGCAATAAGAAAAAGTTGTCTGAGGCAGTTAAACCAGATCAAGTGGTTCAGGGCCAAGAGGGATTTGCAGCTACAAGAGGAAAGGCGATTAGTAGATAGTTAGGAAAGTTAACAATGTCTAGTTAATATATCACTTTTTGCTTTTCCGGAAGCTATTCAGTCATATCTGAGTGGCTAATGTTAACTGTTAGTGAGCTATACAATTACAAAGATTATATGCAGGGTATATATCTATATCTATATATCTATATCTATATCTATATATATATATATATATATATATATATATATATATAT
>JABWIB010000078.1:18516-34039 GCA_016617825.1 Platyplectrum ornatum | reverse complement strand
AGAGTTCAATTCAAATGTGGTAACATGTAAGTGGTAAGTGTAACATATATATATATATATATATATATATATATATATATATATATATATGACATGAATGATATTTACATATAACTTGCATTTTAATTTCACAGTCATTGAGACCATAAACTTGGCATTAGGATATTATCATGTTTAAAGTCTATATGTAGCATAGGCACGGGAATGGGACTGCGGGAGGTTTGGGTGCCAACTGCAGAACCGCAGTTGTTCAATCAGGCGCCCTTGTGTGATAATAGAAGTCCTGTGTCATATGATATTATATACGAGCAGGACGGCCAATGTTATTATGTAAGTCTCTGCTGTGAAATGGCGTCTGTCAATCTTCAAGTCAGGCGCTCTGTGCATCCAATTAGAGCGTCAGAGCACCTTGACCTTCTGATGTATGCATAGGGATTTATAATTGTTAGGCACTCTTCTACTTCCCTGCCAGAGACTCTGCTCATATATAATATCATAGGACACAGGATTTATTATTATTATTATTATTATTATTATTATTATTATTACTATTATTATTACTAAGACGCCGTACATAGTGAAAGTACATACATAACATGGGGCACAGTGTAACGTTATACAAAACAATGACAGACATGAGATCGTCTACAACATGGGGTGCAATGCCATAGTATTCAGTACCAAACATGTAATACATACATAGTATGAGGGCACAGAATAATAACTAAAATGGTTGGGATGTGTATAATGTATTACACTGGATATATACAGGACGGATGAGACAACAGGAGGAAGGAGGTCCCTGCTCTAGAGCTTACATGCTAAGGGAGGGGGAGGACAGTACAGAAGACATTGGGGTGGGGAGGAGAGTGTATGGAGATTAGGTGGAGGTGGGGTAGGCCAGTCTGAAGAAGTGAGGTTTGAAGGCTTGGAGGGTGGTAAATAGCCTAATAGGTTGTGGTAGGTTGTTCCAGTGGAGGGGGGCAGCTTGGGTGAAGTCCTGGATGTGTGTGTGAGAGGTGGTGATCAGTTGGGAAGTTAGGTGGTGGTCATTAGAGGAGGGGACGGGGTGGTATGTGGACAGATATGAGTGAGGAGAGGTAGGGAGCAGAGGAAGAGGAGAGAGCTTTGTAGGTTGTGGTGAGGAGTTTAAAGAGAATTCTGAAGGGGATAGGAAGCCAGTGAAAAGATTGGCATAGCGGAGAAGTGGAGGTTTGGGGAGGTGGTGCGACGGGTCAGGAAGATGAGTCTAGCTGATAATGACTATTATATTACAGACGCACCAGGCGCCCAATGTTGTTATGTTAAGCATAGAATAGTCTTTATATTTTTTATGGAGGAAGGGGGGGGGGAACGCCAAGTTTACATAATTTTTAAGCCCCCTCATACCTCACTGAAAAAAGTTGTGGTGCCCCTGATGTGTAGCTTAGGATATGCTGATGATTATGCTGTATGATAAAGAAACATAAAGCAAATGCAGGAAAGAGACGCTCCCAGACTGAAATTAAACAATTTGCAAATATATTCAATCCACATCACTACAAAACAAGCAAGAAAGTACATACAATATCTATATAGTATATACAATATATATATATATGCAATCCTAGATCAGAAAAGCATAATAGCTGCACGGTACACACAAATACATAACTATTACTGGCTCGCACATGTCTGTGAATTAAAGTTTTTAAACATTTTCGCTAGTAGGGTTTACGAAATATAAATATTTAAATAGAGTGTTTATATGACGCTTTATTGCTTGCTGGAGTGTGGCAATATGTTCTATGTCACTAATATGACACGTAATTTTTCATGTTGGTATAAATAAACACTTTTTATTATGCTGTATGTACTTTCTTGCTTGTTTTGTAGTGATGTGCATTGAATATATTTGCAAGTTGTTTTCTTTCAGTACAATGAGGTTCTCTTTCTCTCATTGTGCATTGTTTTATTGTATAAACTTATACCCTGAAGTGGGTATTAGATAGACTATAATATAGAAATGTTCATGTATAGTAATCAGATACAGTGGGAGAACTCCAGCCAAAATGGACTATTCACTCCTATCCGAGGAACAATGAAACATAAACTGTGAACCAGCAAAAGACAAGGAAGACCTGACCCACCGACCAGTGAAGATGACCAAGACATCCTTTGAAGCGCCTACATCCTCATCCTGTGTTCTAAAGGTATGATTATCTACATCCTGGTTTGGAGAATATATCTATACTGTGTCAAGATCAATTCTTTGGATAAGGCTATCCTTGTTTTACAGTAAACTGTTTTTGTGAATTGGACCACAGTTGCCATCGGAATGGACATTGTTTATATCCAAGTTTTAGTTTTCGCATCTTGAATGGATTGAAAAGGTTTTACCAGTTTCGACAGACCGGACTGTGTGGGAATCCTTTATGGGACATGATGAATCACACAAACACAGTGTGTACTTAAAGTGTGCAGGGGTATTTAAATCATACAGTAAGGATGTGGCCTTTACACACAATGGACCGGATCCTGCATTAGCAGGCACCTGCATGTGCTCGAGAGGAACATCAAGTGCATGGAGCAATGGTTTTGAAATCCCGCCTGCTGGTCCAGAGCTGTACCCCCTGCCCACCTACATTACGTTAGGTGGCAGAGGGGCATGAAGCAGGATCCAGTCCAAAGCTTTTACATGGGGCTTGTGTGTTAAAGTAAAGGTTTCAGAAGCACTTTGGTGCTACCCTGACATGCACGGACTTCATGATTGCATAAATATATTTGTCTGTAACTGAGAGGCTATGGAGGTCTGGATCTGGTCCAATGTTAACATTAATCCTCTGCTTGGAGATTTACCAGAGCAAATAATGGGGGACCATAGGTTCCTTCACACATCACATTGTAAGTATACAATAAATTCTGAGAAGGAAGCAGGGAATTTAAAGCAAGACAAAAGTAATGTTTGTTTCCTTGCGTTCCTCTGCTATGCTATATAAACATAGGTCATAGATGTGTTTTATGTGGCTGTAACAGAGTAATCATTTATTCAAGTTAGAATTAACTGCCGCTATGAGAATTGTTGTTGCGACAATTGATGGACAGGATGCCATTACATCAAGGCGTTTCGGTTGCAGGAGTCTGAGTTACGTCATTGGCCCAGCTGTTGTAATCTTATATCACCATAAAACAGCGAGGGACGGCGTTGGCGTCTGCAGATCTCAGTGTCGATCGCCTATTTCTCATCATGATGTTGACGGCATATCGTAAACTGTGCAAGCCCTATATCATAACTGCAAATTATTGAAATACCATGGGCGCTTAGAAAAATAAAGCTTTCTGCACCCTCCTGTTACCTCTGGGGAACCCACAACCCCAAATATATATTATATAGTACAAAGAACATGTGGACAGCAAGGAAGCAATTATATCTCTTATTAAAAATGTTTCAACAATGTAATTCAACAATATAAATCAAGATAAAATCCAACACATAAAAGTGTTGAAAATATAAAAAAAATTTATAACAGCAAATAAAAACAAACAAATGAATAAATAAATATATATATAAAATTGTATATAAAATATGTATATTAAAATATGGCACCAACTAATGCTGGTAAAGTATAATTATATTAATTGGTTTGTTTTTATTTCTTTTTTTTTCACCCCATTGTCCCTTTATTATCTTTGTTAATTATTATTATTATTTATATTGTTAAATTACATTGATGGTGCATTTTTAATAAAAGATATTCAGATAAGTTAATTGGTTTCTTATTGCCTACAATTTTCTTTGTACTATAAAGCCATACACTATGCAATAAATTGTTCAAACCAACCAGTTTTTGTCAAGAGTGGGTAAAACCATGATGAATTGCAGTGGGGTAAAATGAATGTCAGTGTGTGCATGCAGGGAGAATACTTTATTGTTGCATGTTGCACACAGATACTGACCAGCGTTACTGTTACACTGTTATTAGACACCTCTCACCTGTAATTGCAACTAATTAAATTTACCTCCCCTGCAATTCAAAATGGTTTTTCCCACTTTTGACTAAAGCCGGTCTATTGGAACAATTTATTGCATACTGTATGGCCAGCTCTAGCCCTATATCACAGAGGAGAAAGGGGGCAAAACAAATGTTGTAGTATCACGTGTGTGACACGGTGAAGAGTAATAGTATATATATCTAAATAGACTGCCCCAATGACACCATTTATTACTGTTATGTACATCCTGTTGGCCAAATCGTTAGCCACATTCATAGTGGACATACTGTTAGATATATTGCATGTGGCTGAACAAATAATTGGATTCCTACATAATACTAGCCAAGAAAATGTTAGATAGCTGGTGCTGTATGACGTATTGCTTCTATAGAACTCATTGGGCAACTAAATGTTAAAACTTGTAATATGTATATATATATATATATATATATATATATATATATATATATATATATTTATTTATACATTGAGATATAAAAATTCCTTTAAAAACTGAATTTGAGGGTATTATTTAATGCAACCTCGAGATAACATTGGTTTAGTTTGTCATTGTAATCATTTAAAATGATGCCAACCAGTGCTGGCATTGCAGAGGGTAACGCAATGCCCTTTTTTTTTTTGCTGCTGAACACGTCGGCTCCTTTTCAGACAACACGTTCTTGCACAGCACCACCACTTTATTTCTTTTTCTTGTACAACTGAGCAACCACACAGACCTGTCTGCTGACAGATTGATCTTCAGCCTCCTAATTGTTCAGTGATAAGGTAATGGATTGCCCCCCAGGGTCCCTTTCCTCCACTGAAGCACTGAGATGAATGGGGTGGCCCTCTCATTCCATCACACCATCCACTCCTCCTACCCACACTTTGGGAGCTTTATAGGGAATAGCTGGTAATAAGCAGATCATCTGATTTATCTGCTGTGTTCTGGAAGAGAGCTGCTGATAAATGGCTTCAGATGGAGAACTGTTCTGTGTGAATTAACCACAACACAGAGGGAAAAAAAATATCTTAACAAATGCTAAAAATATTTATTTTCACAGGAGAGCTGTGTGTCTGTGTGTGTGATTGACCCCATGTATATATACATTACTTCCAGTGTCAACCATTAGACTGACGAGGGAATACATAGAGTAAAAGTTGTCTATTGTATATAACTGTGACGTTGCAGACATGTCAATGGTTCAGATGTTACAAAGTCCAAACAGAAGGTCATAGGAGGAAGGTTCCAGGAGAGTGTGAGCTCTGGGTGCCAGAGTGTCAGAGTGGACCAGAGTGTATCAGCTGGAGCCCTACAGCAGTCTGCTGCCATACTGCATACTACCAGGAGCATGCTTCTGGCCGAGTCATGAGTGTAGCCGAGCACCCAGCTCAGGGAGGGGGCATACGGTACATACCTTTGCTCCAAACCTGGGTACCTAGCTATAGCTCAGCCTGTAAACTCCCCATTATATCACAGTACAGAGCCTGGGTTCTGTTCAGCCCACTTGGGGTCATCACACACACCTTCTGGTGGAGGGGTTTCTAAGGGTTTCTCAATGGGACTGAATGGGTTCCAGTGAGGCAACACTGATTGCTTGCAAATATACAAAATAAAAAGGCAGCTGCAACCTGAATAATAACCACTGAATGTATGTGAAAACCAGAAGGATGGATCCTGACATTAATGTAAAAATATAAATGAAGAATGTATGTATTAAGACCTACTTAGTTTGCCAGCAGACATCTGGAATACTGCTGGCAGTAGATAATTAGTCATGTAAATTCTTTACATGATTAATTAGAATTAGAAGCACAGTGGCATAACTACCGTGGATGGGTGTGTGGCTGATACAATACCTGAATGAGACGTCCACACTCTACCCAGGAAAATCACTGGGACATGGTCCATGTCAGAACCTACTATGAATGCTAGCTGCTAAGAAAACCAGAATCTTCCTAAATAATGAACCTAATATATTTATGTGTGGAATATTCAACAGTCCCTCATGGACGGGCAGGCAGCAGAGGATGCATCATCTCCTCAGGTCATGGTGGCATCAATGAAATGATTTACTAAGAAACAATGGAGAGACAATGGGTCATACTGGGAAACAAAACATGTTGTGACAGACAAACTGGTCATTGACTCCATCCCTATCTGGCAGCATAAAAGCCACTGCAGCCGGGACATGGAGTAAGAACAACATGGCAACATGCATAAAAAGGAAGAAGAGCAAAGAAGACCAGGGCCTAAATTTACTAAGCAGCGAGATTAAATAGTGGTTGCCCATAACAACCAATCAGATTCAAGCTCTCGGTTTTATTTTACATACTGGAGAATGTGAGTTCGAATCTAATTGGTTGCTATGGGCAACATTTACACTTTTCAATCTCCCTGAAATTTCCCAGTTTAGTAAATTTAGACCCAGTAGATCATTAGGATGAGGAGGAGACAGTAGGGCAACGGCAGTAGCAGGAGGCTGCAATCAGAAAAGAAGACTCAGCACCGATATCCGCACCAGCGCTGCCCCCCAGATTTTTGGTTCCTGGGTTTCTGGCTTCAAGCTTAGGTGAAGGCTTCTCTCTTCCTCCACTTGGCCACCAGGAAAACAAACTTCATCTTCCTTCCCCCCTAGACCATCAGAAATGGAGGGAGCACAGCTTCTCTCCATATCTTTTTCATCCATTATGAACCTTACTTCCCTGGTGGGTGGGAATTAGTCATCCATACCTCTTCAATGTCCTGGTAAGCTTAGCACTTGATCATGTGGCGCATCACACGGGGGCGGCGGGATGACCGCTCGCTGGCCACCCTCTCGGTTTTTACTATTTTTTTTTTTTGCAGGGGGCGGCGGCAAAAAAAAAATAGTAAAAACCGTGAGGGCGGCCGGCGAGCGGTAGTTTTCCTCGGTAGTATTCACGCGGCGTGATGACGTCACGCCATGCGTGATGATGTCACGGTGGGGGGCGTGGTGCTAGGTCTGCTTAGGGCACCCCCAGACCTAGCACCGGCCCTGTTTGTATCACTAGTTTTTTACTTGCAGACTCCCAGAATGTTTCGCGAGTCCCCTTCGTTTTGACTTGATGATGCAATTTAATGCAAATCCCTGCCTCAAATCCCACGCCTGCCTATCAATGTTGCAACCCCGAGTTACTAAGGATAGACAGGGCTTCATGATGTCATTTTTGTGTCATCGAGTCCCATGCAATTTGAATAAAAATAAAGATAACAACACTAATAGACAGGTATCAGGGCTTCCTCTCCCACCTCCACAACACCATCTTTTTCTCCTCTCCTAGATCTCCCAGTAGAAATAAATAGAAATTCGACAGCTGTGGGTGCAACGCATAATAATGTTATCGCTATGATCCTAAGAAATTCTCCATACATATGCTTTTGGTTAGTCGTGAAGAAAAAATTTGTTTTTATTCTTGTGGAGATCTTAGTTATGGAATCAGTTATTCTATGAATGAAAGGTAAGTCATTTTATTCATTTGTAGAGCATTGGTTATTGCAATATCAGCCACGTCACTCTTCAGTCTTTTGCAGCCTTAGATAAGGGTGAGTGCCAGGGCCGGTCTGGCCATCTGGCACTTCTGGCAAATGCCAGATGGGCCACTGGAGTGATGGGCGGCTACCAAGTGCTGCTGGAGAGCTTCAGTCATCCGCCAATCATTGTGGTGACAGCCATTCACTGACGGGCTGCCTGCTAGACAAAAGAAGAGGATGACTGTCAGCAGTCTGATTGGTGGATAGCTCTAGATGGGCCTGTGTGCATTAAATGCCAGGGCTGATTTTTAGTCCCAGTCTGGACCTGGTGAGTGCTGTATGCGACCACTGTTAAATGGATTCGCAATTGGAACTTGTACCCCTTTTTTCATCCGCCAAGTTCAAAGTCAAAGCAATTTTATACTGATGTTATAATGATTTTATTACGAATTGTTGGTCTCTACGGGAAATAATGAACCTAAAGCAGGGTACACACTGACATTTCCAAGTGAATTTCTCTAAAAGATTTCTTCTCATGATCTGAAGTCCCGATCGCCTGCACAATGCACACGGCTGTCTAGTTTTCTGAGGATCATAAATACTACCCATAAACCTTTGCTGCAATAGTATACTGCAATGACATGCTCGTCCACAAGATGGCAGAAATATGAATGGAAATTATATATGAATATATGAATTGGAACATCTATAGATCCTGTGTCACACTGAAGTTTTCTCCAGACGTTGGGAACTCCTAAAAACCAAAGCGGTCACATACTGTTTCAAACAATTCTAAGTTAATTAATTAGTTACCATTAATAACATCATATACATAGATATACATAGATATACACAGATGCACAAAAATATACACATATTTTTTGTAATCGTAAAATGTGTTGTATGGAAGTCAAAATACTGTCAGGCAAGATATTGTAATGCTAAACCTTTCTATGTTTGTAATTATTATAACCCCAAATATAACCCAAATCTTAACTGTAACCGTAACCTAACCATAACCCCAACACTTAACTCACCTTGAAATGATCCAGAGTGGTCCAGAGGGCGCAGGTGCACACAGCTCCAGCGGAGCTACAGACAATGAATACAGGAGGGAGTTGAGGAGACAGAGGAGACAGTGAGGATAGAGACATAAGAGCCGGACAGAGCNGATAGACAGAGGAGAGCAGTGGAAAGAGACAGAGGACAGAGCAGAGAGACAGAGGAGACAGTGAGGATAGAGACATAAGAGCNGGACAGAGCNGATAGACAGAGGAGAGCAGTGGAAAGAGACAGAGGACAGAGCAGATAGACAGAGGAGACAGTGAGGATAGAGACATAAGAGCAGGACAGAGCGGATAGACAGAGGAGAGCAGTGGAAAGAGGCACAGGAGAATGGCAGATTATAATGGACAGACAGATGAGAGCAGTGGAAAGAAGCACAGGAGAATGGCAGATTAGAGGGACAGAGTTCTGTCTATACGCTCTGTGCTGCTCTTATGGGAGAGTCATAGGAGTAGCAATAGGACAGCACAAAAGGACATACAGAGAAGATCATCAGGGAGGGATCCATTAGATTTTTGTCTATGCTGATTTCACCTATTATTTCAGTGGTAACACTGCTGACATAATACTTTTCTATGTTCTTAACTATTGAACAATGTTGAATGTATTATTGTTAACGTTATGACCACTGCCGTGTTAACTGTAAGGTGATCCCAGTATGAAAAATACTTAACATAAATAATGTCATAACTAATATCTGGAAGTTAATTCATATATTATACAGCTACCAACATTACTGTTACTGATTGATAGTGATGGTACATGCTCAAATAATTATTTACGGGTTGTTTGCCACCTTTCCTTGTATAGGAATGCATGTTTTACACCCAGCGCACATTACCTTTTTTAGAGCTAAATGTGCCAGCTGGCAGTATTACCAATTCAATGCACAGCTGTGTACCAAGAGAGTTGTCAGTAATTCATACACAAGAGTTGCTGGGTAAGGAGTATGACGGCAGTGCCAGGACAGGTTACAGCATTAGCTACTTCACTAATCAGTTCACAAGAGGTAACCAGAATGCGGGTCACTAAATACGACACTGAGAATCCAAAAGCTTTGCAGTCTTTGAAGCCAATGTACATTCCAAGCATTAGACCTAACTTACATTTACATAACTTTATATTACATCCCTACAGTCACATGTAAGGTTATGCTCTTTTCTGAGCAGGATTGAGCCAAAATGTTATTTTTTATAAAAAAAAAAACCTCAATACCTACCTCAATGTATCTCTCTGTAATGTATATGGTGGTATGGTGTATCTCTACATTAGGTATCAGTTCTGCAGAACCATTAAAAACTGACTGAATTCCACCTCTGCTCTACATCCTTTGTCCTCATTTGGGTAGAACAAACCCTATATCTAATCTAAATACTAGCAATTGTGTCCATTTATTCTGATGTTGAGTGTCAGAATCTTCTGTGCTGTGACCCAGTGCAGGTCAATATACCCTGCCCAATACCAAGGTGACTATAAGGAAGGAGAAAAACAGAAAAGATGGGGGTGCACAGTCATATTCTGCAAGTTTCGATGAATAACAACAGCATTTAATCAGATTTATCACTAATACTTAGTATCTAGTTGTCTGTTCGCTGATGGGTATGATGAGTCCATACGATGGGAATGCTGCTGGCCTGTTATTCGTAGAGGCTTACAGGGTGCTGCTCACCCATGGAGTGTGACCCCTTTTTACACTTGGAAGGGCAAATCACCCACTTACTCTATTACAGCAGTTACTGTCTGAGGGCCAAGGGTGGTGCTACAACTGGGCGATCAACTAGAGCGCTGGACCCAGGGGGCAGCAAAAGATCCTCCTTGCAGCCTCCATTTATATGCCGAGTTATATCATAACCTGAGATATAGATAATTAATGGCGCAGATTGGGTGGCAGGGGACTTGGATGGCTGGATTAGGTCTCACCTAGTAGTAGCTAGATTCCCCCCCTCCTCTCCTCGTGCCCCCCTCCTCTCCTTGAACCCCACCTCCCATCATGGCGCCCCCTCCAGTAGCCTGTGCCTTACACAGTAGGATCAGATAAAGTTCTGTAACAGACTGACTGCGCTCCAGAGGGGGAGCAGGGAGAGCGAGAGCCCCCCTTTCACATTGATGTGTTGTATGGTGCACTGGAATTCGTGGACTAGAACCTTGTGTCCCCAGCACATGAATACATATTTACAAGTCTGGATTGCTTATCAACTACATAACCTGGAGGAAAGCAGAAAAGTATCATCCTGTACATTACATGACTATACATGTGGGAAACATTGCATGACCACCATCAGTGCATTAATCACACGTGCGCATTTTACCGTCCCTGCTATCCGAAAATACCCATTTTGCATGAGTTTGGATCCGGTCTTATGTTATTGTAACATTTGGTTTACAAAAAAACTCCTAAGTAAACCCTTTTTCTAGAATGTCTCGTAGTTTTTCTGTTTCCCCATGACGGAGCTTGAGAGGCAATTGTGCATCTCTGAGGTATGGATGATAAATGAGGCCTGCAGGTTTTCCTCAGCCCAAGACAAACAGAATTATCTTTCTGCACACCTCAGGAAGCGTGCCTCGTGGCACCCCCGCCTTTCTCCCTCTCTCCATTTACGGAGAATGGAGCATCATGTATGCCTACACTGCTTTCCGACAGGGTAAACCACATGGCTCCTGGGAAAATTAACTTGTGAGGAACCAAAGGCTGTGTAGGTTGTTTTGATGGTGCAAAACTGCTTACGGAGATTATCCAGGTGAATGAGCCGAAGCAGCATTGTGGAAAACAGTATGGCTGCCAGGTGATATTAAGATCTGTGTAAATACATCGAAAGCAGTTCAAGTATGTGTTCAGTGGGGAGGGTTAGGCAAAGCAAAGGGGTGTTGTATCATTATCAGGATTTCAGAACATAGATCTTTATATAACCTTATCTACACGGGAAGATCAATGCTTTAATGATAGATATATAACAACGTCATACGAGTTATAAAACTAATAAGTTCAGGGGTCTCAAACTTTTTACCAGTGGTGGTACTTCAACCACTGTCTGGTGCAGACTCATGAGGATCCAGGGACCCATGTGGTTCCCAGGACTCATGCGGCTCCGGAGACCTACAGGTGCAGGGACACATGCTCCTGACAGTTGATCGGTTGAGCATGTGGGCTGTGTCAGGGAGAGTCAAATGGTGCTGGCTGTAAATCCGCCCAGACCTGACGTACGCACGCCCTGGGCACCAATATAGCCAATATGAAGGGAAGGGGGCCCAAAGAATATTTTTGCACCGGGGCCCACCACTATCTAGTTCTGCCTCTGGTCTGGTAATACTCTGGTAGCAAATCAGCAAAGTACTCATTTTTTTAACCAGGCGCAATAGTTAGTAGAGGACCCCATATGTCATATGCCCATTATGGGGCATAGGTCTACATTTTATGGAAAGCAGTATTTGACCTGATTCCATATTGGGTAACAAGTACTCCAAGTGTCCCAATTCCAATGGGACAGTTCCCATTTCAGGTGTTTTTTTTTTATTTTGGACACAAAACAGGCCAAAAACAGGCAGGGCTTAGGCGGGTTTGGGTGACGTGGGGGTTGGGCTTATTTGTCCCGTTTTCAGGGGCAGCAGTGTGGGGAGGTATGTAAAGGCACTGAAAATATTAAGACTGAATGATAGGTACCCAGTCAGGGGTAATGGTCACCTTAGTAACGTTATACATGCTGATAACTGTGGAGTCTCTGGCCAAGAGATGAAGTTACAGGGTCTGATTATATGAAATGACCACACACTACACAATATTGTTCCAGTAGGTTTGGTATATTTTAAGAATGACAAAAGATAAAATCAATCCAAGTGTTTTAGGACCATTTTCATGGCATTAGCAGCAAATCTTGCCTAATCATTGGCATAACTATGGAGGGTGCAGGGGATGCCATTGCTATGGGGTCTGTCAGAGACAGTTAATCAGTTAGATAGTTATAGATCATTAATTTGTCATCTATGGAATGTTCTAAACTTGTGAATGACTCTCCCTAGACTGTGCATTATAAGAGATGTACTTCTCTCCTGAATGTAGCTGCTGTGAGTTACGACAGCCACGATCCCCGTCAGAGACTGTTAACCAGTTATATACTCAGCTGTACACCTAATGGCATGTTCTATACTTGTTTAGTATCTTCCCTAATTTGTGTATTATGTCTTTTTCTTCTGCTTGCAGCTGTTCTCACTGCTTTGAGCCTTGATCCCTGATATGTACAGGGGATATATATATAGCCAACACACTGAGATCTCCAGATAATTGCATTCATGTAAATAATTGCTCGTGTGTATGGCCAGCTTTATCCAGAGGCCTCTGATTAAATGTCCACCTTCCAGCACTATACAGAATCCAGTAAGTCCACTACTGACTTTACCACAGTGTTTAGTGAGCCGATCAATAGCTGATATTAAGATCTGACTGATGTGACATTTCACTTGTATTAGTTTGATCATTTCTACATAAACATGAACATAAACATTCATGCTGTATTACCGTTAGCTGTATCAGTATATACTGTATGTAAGGAAAGCTCCCTTCTAATTGCAAGTCCCTCAGTGATGAGACCGTAAATCAGGGATCTGCTGTTTCAAGGTTTTCTGCTCCCTACAGACACAAAGGCCTAACGTTTGCAGAATGAGCCCTAATCAATCACTTTAAAGTCCAATTGTGCTGTGTTTGACCTCATGTGACTGGTAATTATCGTCACCTATTGTCAATAGTTTGAGCGTCTTCAGTGATGAGCATTTTAACTCATATATTGCCAAAACTAGAATTGTATTGACTACGGCCTATATTTACATAACTTATTGTTTTTCTATGCTGCTGCAGGTTAGGTTCTCCTCGTGCCGAACCTGGCAGCATCATCCATAGAATTTACTAAGACCTACTTGTCATCTAATGTCCCACGACGCACAACAATTGGGAGACGCTGGGAATAGTGTCACGGTGGTCTTCTGCATGTACCCACTCTTTCGCCCTCTAATAACAGCTATTAGAGGTAAGAAAATGGAGGTGAAGGGTGATCGTTGAATTAATGCCACTTTCAGATGGCGATATATAAATGTTTGGTGTGGAATGATCAGTCACTTCATTGTGTAACGATAAAGCAGACAACTAAATAGAGCCCTAAATGTACATTAATATTTTTGAAAATAATTTAGTGGGTAAACCTTAACTAGTGGGTAAAGTCCTCCAGTATCTTTTATTTATGTATATATTAATTGCTTTTACCCAGGTTTTTGCAGGATGTCCCGACAGGTTCACAATACACAAATACAATGATTAAAACCAACGCGTTTTGACACAATGGTCTTTTTCAATGTTACTAATACAGTATAGGACCCATCTCTTGATATTCATCAGACTAGTATTCTAAGTAAAAAAAAAATATTATACACAGGGAGGGGATAAGTAATCCATATCTTTATTAATAAATCTATCCAACCCCATATTTTAGTTTGTTTTTTTCATTGTATTTGTGTATTGTGAGCCTGCCAGGACAGCTCCAATAATATATAAAGTGCATGTGGGGTATACCAGGGTCTGCAGATATATAGTATATAAAGTCAGGGGATAAACATGACAGGCTCATAGCTCATTGGTTGCTATGGGCAACATCTCCACTTTGCCATTCCAGCAGTTTAGTGAACATAGGCCCAGGAATCAATATGACGCTGCACCACAATACTAATTTTGTTCCAGAAATGTTCATAATAGCAGAAAATCATAGGGAAGAAATAGTTTGCACTTAATACAGATTTTTATGCATCTTTTATATGTTTGTTTCTGTATTTGTTTGTTTTCTAGGTTCCTTGGAACAGAAAGCACCAGGCAAGATGCTACATGGGGGTATCATTCGATCGCAGTACACAAAAAGTCTAGCCACTAAGAGGAAGTTTTGAAGTCTCTCCTCTGTTACACATTACATATTGTATGCTATCAGTTGAATACCCCCTATAATGCTTAACAAGAGCCAGTGCTGGGAACGGCGTTATCAAAATGCAAGCCTATTGACACAAACAATAGCTTAGCTAGAGGCTTCCATTTTATAGAGAATGCCTAGTATTCCAACAAGCTGAAACCTGAAGTATGCCGTGTAATTATACGCTTTTATATTCCCTTTGCTTCGCAGAATTATTTACTGTTTCTTGCTACAAAACAATTTCAATTACTCCTCATTTTTCCAGGCCTGCTGTGTCATTGTAAGAGTTAACGTCCACGCTCCTCTAATTGCTGCTGTTGTAAAGCATAAATAATGTGTATATACAGGAGGGGGCTGATTCTGCTGATTTCATGAATAATGCCACACTGTTTGGTCAGAGCGATGGAGACGACTGGAATTAAATGGGATCTGACTACTGGCAGCCTCCGTTCTCCACGATCAATATCCCAGAGACATACAAACTGTCAGCAGATAAGAAGTCAGGGGCTTTCCCTAATGTCTTTACACCAGCGCCTGCTGCTAGGACATCTTAAGTCCCCATCGTATGACAACATGCCGGTGGTGGTATCTGGTTGCCCAGAAACCTCTCTTGTAGCAGCAATAACCAAAACAACTACACATAAATTATAATATGCTACATGCTAATACATATACATGTAGGGTATATTAGTGGTCTGTAGATGGCACACTCTGTAAAGTACATTGAGTGGTATACGAAGCAACTGTGAATGCCACATACTAAAATATAAGTGTGGTATATAAACAGCAAACGGCACACCACATCCCACAAGCACCACCCAGACAAGCACACACACCAACTTACCACTAAAATAACGACACTGACAACCATATTTGGATTTTAAACAAAAGGGAACATATTTATTGAATGGGGACTTAAATTGATTGGGCCGAATNGTTGTAATTTTAGATTAACCTAACCATAACTTTGTAGAACTAGGTGGCCCAATAGCAGATTAAAGTAAGGAGGGATCAGCAGAAACCACTTACCAAAGAGGTCAACCCGCCTAGACCT
>JABWIB010000078.1:0-18331 GCA_016617825.1 Platyplectrum ornatum | reverse complement strand
ACCACTCATCTGCTGATCCCCTCCCAATCTGCTACCGCCCCACCATGCTCCGTCTGCAAGAAAACAACTGTTAAAGGACACAGACACAAAAGGAAAAGGGGGGGAGGGAGGGAATTCAGCTGCAAAATGGTGACCTTACCAATAAATCAGTACCTTATATAGACTATTAACAAACCCCGCCCTCCCGTTACCTTATGACCTTAATTACCCAATAGCTTGATTCANCCACAAAACCTTCCAGCCCACCCCCCAATAACTTTAACCCCTTGGCTGCAGGATGTGGCTGCCTGCTGTTTATGCACCTGCAGCCCTATGGGGTCTTGGGTTCACTTAAGTGTGGTATTATTTTTTGAAAATGGCACACTAAATACACTATATAGTATGGTATTCCTAGGCCCTGAATATATTTTTTATATAATAGTATGTCCAATCCCAGACCTCTCTATATTTTATTTCTATATATTTTATACTACATTCTTCTATTCCTATAATTCATGTGGGGTATTAGGGTCTGTAAAGTACAAGTGGGGTATATAAAAGATGGCACAAACTAAAAATGCTGTTTTAGTACGGGTAAATGATTTTGGCCTATTTATTAAATGACATTCGTTGTTTCCTGGCAAGAAGTATACATTTCTTTATATTCTGGAAGCTGAGAATTATCCGCAGTGAGATAAGCTGATTATTCGCTCTACTAGTCATGTAGTCATGTGTGGAAGCTCAGGCTTGGCTGCGATATACTGTTTATATTCACCTTTCTATTATAATCTTTATTATTGGACTATTATTATTATGTCACTTGTGGATTCTGTCCATCATTTTGGAATACAAATCCTACGTTGATGGTGCTCTTGTATACATATATATATATATATATATATATATATATATATACACAGGGCTCGAAGTGGGGGGGGTAGACGGGGGTATTTCATACCGGCACTTCTCCCACTGTTGTAATGGGAAAATTTTTCGGTGTTTCCATGCCGCCACTTCTGAATGTCCATAACTCCCTACTTCTAAATTTCCACTTCGCCCACTGTATAATATATATATATATATATGTGGGGCTCCCCATTGCTGCCCGGGCCCCATAGCAGCTGCACTCTTTGCACCCTCCATAGTTACGCCCATGGCCACTACTCTTATATCATGAAGATATATAGATATATACCCACTACTCGTATATCATGCAGATATATATATATATATATATATATATATATATATATATATATACTACTCTTATCTCCTATCACCCCCGTTAAGGGCAGGTGACCCATATACTGCTGAGTAAATAGTTGTTAGTTGAATTCCTCAGCTAAATCCATGCTTTACTTAACATTATTCTCCAGTAGATTTGTTAGACACACAAGGGGTTACAGCCTCTCTGCCCCCTGTATCTGGTCCTTTGCCAGTCCACTGGCATATGCCATGCCATGTATAGGATCGGTGGTTGGCATTAACAGATGACTCATCCCGGTGTCCTTCAAGTGCAGAAGCTAAGGTTATTATGATGCTGATCGCTGCAGATACACGTTGTTTTCAGCACAGCAATATCGTGTCAGTGCTGTGCGCAATATACTTGATGATAGCCCAATGCCATTATGTTTTGGATCTGCAGACTGTCCCGTTATCGCCCAAAATTTGCGAGTCTCCCAGAAATTCCAGGAGAGTCGTCAGCACTGTTATAGGCTCATATGAGGCAATGTTGCATATGGGACATTACTAATAATACTGAGTGGTACATAAAATGGGGTCATGTTATGAACTATTAGTATAGTCATTAATTATAATCATATGCTTGGTGCATATTATGAACACTGTGCTGGATTTAAGAATTGAAGACGCAAAACGGTACACATTCTCAATGCAAAACATAGGGGGGCTGCGTGCACATCTACATCTATAGTATCAGTGTGGACTGTCAGTGTCTAAGTTACGGTACATACAGCGTACTAGGTTACTTGGTGTCCTGCAGCATGGAGCCTCCTGAGCTGCACTTATATTGCAGTGTATATGTTATTCTGAAATATCCCAGCTGATTCGTCTTTGAAGTCGTAACAGAATGTTTTACAGATTTTTTTTCAGATGTTAGAAAGAAGAATTAGGGTGAAGCGCGGAGCATTGATAGGAAATGTAAAGTATTTGTAAATGATATAGAATAATCCTTCATCACACGTACAAGTCAATCTAGAACATGGTCTGGAAGAAGCCAGTGTAAACAGCATATCATGGCCTGTTACAGTGTGGAAACCTTTCCCCACAGACTGTGGAGCCACTTCAGCCCCGGGCAGACATTATCAGTCACAGTAATTATTGCAGCGTTTGCATAGACTTGGACCACATCGCTCTATGCTCATTAGGACTGTCCCTGCGCTGTGTTATCATATATCTGGCTGCTCTGAAGACCTGTCATTCTCCAGTATCAGCACTTTAGCTGTGTTGGATACAGGAGCTGTTCAGTCATTGGGGGGAAATGGAGAGTAAGGTGGACGGTTATTAACCCCTCTATGAGACCGTGGGACCTGGGGCTAAACATTTTCAAGGATTGGGGTGGGTATGACCAGTGTGGAGTGGTAAATTACATATAGGCCCATTCATTGCATTACCCCATAGATCTGTACCCTACTTCATTACATATAGCACGTGGAGGCCTGAAGATTGCTTGTGGGGGCCTCTTTTTATATAGAGGCCTGGGACTGTAGTTCCATCAGCCCCATTGTTAATCCAGTCCGGCACAAAACAGATAACAAATTGGCTATATACTCATAACAGAGGATCCAAAATGCAGGGATAAATGAAAGGTTTTCTATTGGCTGACTAAAGACCTCAATTGCTAGTATCAGGAAATGCTCACATTCAGTAGTAATAATGCTAATAATAATAATAATAATAATAATAAATAGTATAGTCTTTCCAACAAGATGCTCATATTCTTGATAAATAAGAGGATTTGAATAAGTCCCATGAAAACCGGTTTGATCTCAGTAAAGAGATTTCTGTTGATATTGTGCTATATGCCGTTATTCGTGTAATTGGCGATGATGCGAGGTTGTTGTGACCGCAGCCGCATATTTTTCTGTAACACGTTTCCCTTTTTTTGCTGTATTAATGACAGTTTGTTGAAGTGTTTTTGGCAAAGCTGAAGCATGAACTCATTTCATATGCTGAATAATAGATGCCTATTGTCCCTTTGTAGCAGAAGCAGTGGTTGTATTAAGTACTCTTCTCAGTAAGTATATGAAACCATGTATTTATTTATTTGTTTATGTCATGGTTCAATGAATTATATCTCTCGTGTTTAAAAGTTGCTCCAGGTAAAGTACAGTAATTCCCAGCAGACTGATTGATATGCACTAGTTGGTGCCTCCTCGGTGTACTAACCTTCTTCTATTTACAACCTAACCCTAATCATCCCCTTCCATCATCCTAGCCCTAACCTTCCCTTCTTACAGCCTAAGCAGGGGTGAGCAACCTGCGGCTCTCCAGATGCTGTCAAACCCCGCATGCCAGCATGCTTAGTCAGGTATCGACTTTGAGAGCATCTGGAGAGCCATAGGGTGCCTAGCCCCGTCCTAACCCTTATCACCCTCTTCTATTAGCGCGTCACAGTCCTTCCTTGTAGTCCCGCCACAGACAATTCCCATCTATTGGTACTGGAATCAGTAACTTGTCATAATTGGGACATTTTATCATTTTGAGTATTATAACACTGATATATGGATCATTGGAAAAACCTAATCACACAGCAGCCACATCCCTTGTGAATGGTGATAGGTGGCGGGATGATGGTAATGTGCAGTAAGGCCTGACCTAACAAGTGGGCTTTATATAGAACAAGCTCAGCTTTAAATGGTTCGTCAAACATTTGCACCACACACTAGACTTCTTGTGTGCCAACTGATTTGCCATCTGGATAAAGCTCACTATGTGAATTCTGTAGCCACCTCTATTAGATTAATAGTCACAAAACTATTTCAGAATCAATTCTTTTTGTCCAGTTTCTGTTTAGGGCTGATATAAAATGGGCTGCTGCGGTATTTCCCTCTTTGTCTAGTAATTCCATTATTTATGGATTCACTGATTGCCCTCCCTCATATAAAATAATGAAATAATTCACTGACATTGACTTAGAGCTTTAAGATTTCCCATCAGCATTGTCATCTGGTATAACAGCAGCCTAAACTAATCAGCTTGTCCATCATCATATATTACTAGGGGACTCTGTATATACAGTGTGTAGTAATCAGAGACCATGTATACAATATTTAAATCACCAAGTTCATCATCATTACCAATACCACCAAACCGGGCCACCATAAGGGGAGACCAGGCCCGGCCGCCCCCCCCCAACAGGGAACTATAGTGCAGGCTCCTGCCAATAATGGCGTCTAAGTGAGTTTAAATAGGCCTGATGGCCTCAGGCGCTGACATTTTGAGGTCATGACATCACTTGGGGTCCAGGGACTTTATGAGTCCCGGGTCCGTGTGATCATGGTGGCGGCCCTGCCTCCAAACATTTGAGAGGTCGAAAATGGGGCAAATACGTCCCACCTTGATCCCAACCAAGCCCACCGCCTAGACTCTATCCAGTCCCATCCAATTCCCCTACTGCCATCTTTTTAGTTTCTCCAGACTTCAAAAACCTGAACATTCAGTCATTTATATATTACATAGTAGGTATAAGATTAATGTTTATGGCCAGAAAATCTCCATAAGTAATAGCACTGAATGTAAGTCATCCCACGGGGCTACTGTAATAGATGAGAACTGGTTTATCTCCTTTTTACACTGTTCCTCACATTGCCCCCTATAGTGCTAATACCAGTAATTGCATTTTATTGGTATTATCACAAACCATAAATCCATATTTAAACCTTAACTTTTAACCTCAAAATCCTAGAATTAACCCGTAAAGAAACCGTGAACATATACAATAACTGTCATATACATCTTTGTTTGTTTGTCTATTACTCAGCAGCACTGAACACATCTGATCCACAGCTGTAATATGCTATAAACATGAGTAAAGCTGTAGTATCATTATGTTTTTTTAGGATATAGGAAAATAAGCTTACCTTAAACTAAAGCTGGCCATACACTACGCAATATATTGTTCCAATCGTCCAGCTTTAGTCAAGACTGGGTAAAACCATGTTGAACTGCAGGGGAGGTAAAATGAATGTTAGTGTGTGCATGCAGGGAGAATACTTTATTGTTGCATGTTGCACACAGATACTGACCAGTGTTACTGTTACACTGTTATTACACTTGTGCTAGGAAACATCATCTCTCAACTCTAATGCTGTTTGCAACTAATTACATTTACCTCCCCTGCAATTCAACATGGTTTTTCCCACTCTTGACTAAAGCTGGTTGATTGGAACAATTTATTGCATAGTGTATGGCCAGCTTTACACTTCACATGTAACATCAGCTGAGGAGTGACTGCTCTCACAGTGACAGCTCAGTGACATAACAGAAGCTCTTATGATGTAATCAGTGACAATGCTCAGCCTCGTTACAGCTTGTATATGTCATCCAGCATGTTTAGAAATGAATTATAAATATTAATATTACTCATATATGAAATAATTATTTTTTATTATTATTATTCTCATTTTATCAATATATACTAATAATGGACCAGATCCAAACTTACTTATGTTAGGCTAATTATGCAAGTTTCTATTGTAATTAAGCCTAAGTGTAACATCTGCACATACATGTGTCTCTCTCGCATATATCACACCTATAGTAAGTTGTTTGGACCTAATTAATAAAACATAGACCTTTATCTTTCGGCATGGGAGTGCCTTTACAATTTGCCAGCCGTACCCTGAATTACCATGGTTTGGGAACCAGTGAGAACCCATTCACCTGCTGTGAAATGGAAGATACTGGGAACAATTAACCCAGTGGACAGGAGCTAAGGTGTGTGATAGACATGGATGATGGAAGAACATAACGCAGAGGTGAGACCATAATACAATGCGTTCTAGGGTTAATCTACATAATGACTCCTCTATTCCCCTGGCTGGCAGCGAGCCTGCAATCTGTTTATTGCTTGAGGAGCAGCATCACTACATCGTTCTCTGTTATGCAATGAAAAGTTAATTATGCATTCCTGCTATTAAAATGATTCATCAAAGAAAACATGAGACTGAATAATGAAAAAGCCCTGTTACTAAAACCTCTTTATGCACATAGCCTCCACATAACAGCTCATTTACTCCGTGAAGGATTTCTCTAAGCGTCATACTACTGCATGGTTAACAAAGTGACTTATGCTAAGACAGAAGAAAATGGCTTGTGGGAGTAAGGAAAAGACATCGGCTTTGCACATTTTCAGTTCTACATGGCGCAATGAGTATAGCATAGCGAGCAGTGATTTACAGTTCACACAGGGAAAGCTTGGTGTGGATTGTAGTGAATGAAAGGAAACGCGGAACTGGTAGAACAATCACATTATTCATTTTGTGTATAAAAACCACTGTTATTAATTCTCTCTGGATAGGGCATACACCTCTTTCCATCTCACGCACACATAGGGTGTTCTCTATTCAGAGACGTATATCTACTCATGCACAGAATAGCTGTCCAGGCTGTTTAAGTGCTGAAACAATCCAGGGGGCACCATAGGTTCCTATTCACCTAATATATTCTGATGCTCCTAAAACAGCCCATAAGAGCATGGCAATGCCTTCATAAGCCTGCCATATATGACGTTTTCTAAATAAGTGTACTGTATAGGTATTTCAGTATGGCAGTGCATGTTGACATGATGGACAGACTGACGAAAAGTAAATGAGTTATTACTTTACTGGTGCAAATGCACATTTGTAGGAAAGGGTTACTGGACGATCTTTAAGCCCATAGTGATAGAAGAAAACTGATCCTAAGTAGTGATTGAACACAAATGAAAGCAATGGCACAACTTTCCATACCTGTCCCTCACACTGAACTATACTGTTACCCTAGCCAATAGCTTACAGTGGGGTGTAGAAACATATAAATCAATATTACTGGATATTAATAAGGAGCTATTTTCCATGTGACCGGATGAGTGCTACATGCAGGTAAATCTCCCTGGGCTCAATAGTCCATCTTACAGTGTGCATTACAGAATGCGTTTTCTGGATATCAGTCTCATTGCATCCCTTTGAAGCACAATTCAGTTGACTCAAAAGACAAGAAGAGATGTGAAGACTTACATCACACCTAACTGAATCTGCCCCTTAGTTTCATGGAAAGTGGACTGATCATGCTGTATACATGAATGATGTATCCCACTCTCCTCTTCTCCTACTCAGGACAGTCCCATTTCAATAAGTTTAAGATGTAGGATATTCCTATGTTTATCCCAAACATGATATAATGGTTTATTAACCTCTGCCACTTCAGATGAGAGATCTCTACACATACTTCTCTCCGGGTTAGATGTATAAAGCCCATCTTCTTATTTGCTGCTACTTTAAATGTTTTGGGAAAGTTAGATGGTAGTAGGTAGTGTTAGGAGGGGACATATTCCTATGCCATCCAATGTTTCCTTAAGGGCTGCTAAAGGATCTTCCAGGTCTTAGGTATATAGTTGGCAACTATTTGCTCAGATACTGTATGTAGTTAGAATGTGAATGCACCAAGATTTGCCATGACGGTATATGTCTGGGTTTGGCCAATACAAATACTAATTGTCTATTTACAGAATTAATTATACTTTAATGGTATTAAAATGTAGTAAACAAGAATAAGAATTCCATTGATTGCACAGTAATATACCTTGGACTATAGGGCACTATAGACTAGATAGGTGCTTAGGTATGGGATGTTCTTTTTTGGAACCATACATAAAATAGATTTCATTTCCTATCCGTTAGTTTATAAAAAGCTACAGTAGCGCAGCCAATAATGATTTGTATCAGAACATGAACTCATCTAAGAAGAACAGACAAAAACTGGCTGAGAGAAAGCTGAACTAAACACGCAAATGTTTCAGAAAGGAATGGTTCCTTATTTTTGATAATTGAGGATGATGATAATTATTACTTCATTATTATCATTGATTTACTAATCTTATTTCAGTGTTAGTACCTGCCTTGGTACTGGAGATCCACTCTCTTCTCTGATTTAGCAGGTATTGTCCCCAATGGGTAGGTACCTTGGGGTATATTTACTAAGCGGTGAGATTGCAGTGAGATTGGAAAGTGGGGATGTTTCCCATAGCAACCAATCAGATTCAAGTTCTCAGCTTAATTTTAAACTCTGGAGAATGTGAACTTAAATCTGATTGGTTGCTATGGGTAACATCCCCACTTTTCAATCCCACTGCAATCTCACCGCTTAGTAAATATACCCCCAAATGGCAGAAGTTCAGGGGAAATTGGTGAAGATTTACCTAACTAACTCGTCCATTCAGCTGCGTAATAAGAATTGGGATGGGGTTTATTTTGTCCCCCTTTCAGGATTCTAAATTTTGGAAACCATGAATTTACTCTCAATCATCATCATTGAACTATGTAATATAACTATAGGACTGGTTTATCTTTGTAGACCTGTTTAAACAACTAAATAGCCTCTGTTACAGTACTTGTAGGACAGGGTAACCTGATCGATTCGACTAAATCTTCTGGACGGCCTGCCAGACAGAAGCAATCCATGCTCAATCAATGGATCTCTGATTCAACACTGCTGTCTAACGATCATCAGGGATGTTTAATACATTGTCGTCCAATGAAACGTCTTTGCTTTTAGCTTTTTAGAGTCAATAGCTTTGATGAATGCACATACAGGGTGAAATGAATCAAAACAAATTAGTTACGTTTTTATACCAATAAGTATAATATGGCGAAATTAAAATACTAATATAATAAAAATAATTTTTAAAAAACCTTAACTACTTTGTGCGGATCAGCGGTCCACACGACCACTGATTGCAAACATTCCTTGTTACCTCTACCCAATCCCTAAATTGTGTAATCTGGGTGGGTGGGGAAGAAGCACCCACTCAGTGAGTAGAACATAGAGTGCATGGAACATTGCTCCATGTGCTTGTTGTTCCACCGAGAACATCTGCAACGCGCATACGCACCTGGGCACTTTTTCCATACTTACACATGAGTGGATCCAACCATATTGGTCAGCAGGCATACTATGTTATTGCAGGTATTGTGAATCTACAATGCCCAGCAAAGGCATTTAAGCAACTGAAATTAGCCTACCCTTATATTATCCTATCCTTTAAGGTAGGGATAAAATTAAATGTATATATATATATATATATATATATATATATATATATATATATATCTACCATAGAAGAAAGAGGAATAACAACTAAATTGAAATAAACATGCAGCTCTCCTTTATTTAAGGCAAATAACAGTAATTACTCATCTGGTCCATTCTAACATCTTCATATTGAAATTGCTGAAAGCAGAAATCACACGTTATTTATTTTTATTCTTTTTTTTACTTTAAATGGAAAGCTAAGTGCCTTTTTCGTAGCTGTTCTTTTACGAATCATTATCTCCTTTTCTGTAATGTGTGTTTTGTTTTTTTCGTTTTTTTATTATACAATACTTTGTAATGGAACATAGAAGTAATAGAAGTAGAAAAATAGAACGTATATTTAACAAAATATCTTAAAAGTGCCAGCGATGGAGCTGAATGCTGTGTAAGGATATTTGAAGAACATATTATCTATATTATCAATTTGTTCATTATTGTCTATCATATTATTATACTTTTATTATCTGTACCCCTAACTACATGTGAGCTCCATAATTCATTTAGGCGCGTTTTACTGTTACTTAACCTATTTTCGCATGGGATTACAAATAGGAATCATTTACATCACACACAGTTAAATGACAGATTGGTTCCTGTATCGCACAGAAATCTGCAACTGTGATGGCTTTCCTAAATGTTGCTCAAAGTATTACCTGCGCTGTTTTGATGCTATTCCTGAGCAGGGTTTATGCAGGGTACGGAGTGGAGCTTTATCACACAAATCTCATGATTAATGAAAGCTTAGGTTGGACTTTTTACAAATGTGTTCTGTCCAACGATGCAGAATAAGAGATATACTAGTATTTGCAATTAGTGATGGATGTCTAGAGAAAAATTTCAGTGTCGCACCAGATCTCAGAGCAACAATTTCCCATACCTACCAACTTTTCATGGGGGGACATCGGGATGCCTTAGCCTCCGGTCCCGACCCGACCCCAACCCCGCCCTAGTCCCGCCCAACCCCGCCCTAGTCCCGCCTAAGATTCGCCCCTTTTTCGGCCATGGCGAATGTAATACAAAATACACACTTTGGGCTGGATTCANCTTTTCACTCTCATGACTTACACTCATGAGTTACACTCTCATGGGTAAAACCATGGTGAATTGCAGGGGGGGTAAAATGAATGTCAGTGTGTGCATGCAGGGAGAATACTTTATTGTAGTATGTTGCACACAGATACTGACCAGCGTTACTGTTACACTGTTATTAGACTTGTGCTAGGAAACATCAGCTGTCACCTGTTATGCTGATTGCAACAAATTAAATTTACCTCCCCTGCGATTCAACATGGTTTTGTCCATGAGAGTGTAATAGTCATGAGAGTGAAAAGCTGAATCTGGCCCTTTTATACCAATATGCCCCCTTAGCGGGAGAGAATTGTGGGTAGGTAGTAGGAAGATAAAGCACATTAGAGTAACTCAAGTGTGAGGTGGTACACACACAAAAATAAATAACAAATAGAAGGCTTTGTTGTCATCTAATAAAGGATTAACAATAGAATAATAATAAAGGATGGACAAGGTTATGCAAACAAGGGCACTAACACTTAAAAGCGGTGGCGTAGATAAAGGGGCTGCAACCACTCACAGACTGTTATGTTAAATATATATATTGTCAAATATTGACATACAACAAAAATGCAAATAGCTGTTAATGCTTCTCTACAAATTAGGCTGTAGGACCAAAGGCCTCAGGTCAGTAACATTACAGCCATAGTGTAAAGGGAGGGCATTTTGTACAGGACCTGGAGGAAAGGCTGCTCAACCTGCACTCTAAGTGCACAGATGATAGGTAGGATGTATGAACAACCTCGCCCGTCTTGGTGCACACTTTGAGAACCACTGCCGTAAATGTTTTAGTCTATAAATGCAGCTCTCAGGCAGTGGACTATAGTTTTTTTATATATATTTTATATGTTATACAGCTTTGTATACTTTGGGTTTTCTAAATTAGTCTTCACTAAAGCATTTTATTCTGAGGTATAAAAGTTAGACTTTAATACATTTCTAAATGATAGACAACCTCACAATCTCCTCTAAGTGACACCTCCAATCAATGTCAGATCCATTCAACTCTCCTTGTTTGTCTTTTTGAAGGCAATAAAAGCTAACAATCAATTTCAATCTATAGATCGGGACCGAGCCATTTACAATGATGGCAATTATAGGAGGAGCAGCAGGGGTTCTGTGTGATACGAAACCAAAGTCATTACAGAAAGAGGTTTTTATCGGGCAGTTTAAGGAGTTATGGATCAAATGGCTAAAACTTTCCCCTAATGCAGATCAGTTCATTGTACAAGTATAATCAATGAGTAAAATCTTGTGGTTTATATTGTTTAAGATAGGAAATGTTTGGTTATGTGAAGATTGAGTAAAAGCTACATAAAGTTAATGAACTGGATGGTAACTGCAATATAGAGAGTACACCAGTGACCGCAAGACGCAGAGCACACCACTGATCACAATACGCAATACAAAGAGCACATCTGTGATGGCAATATATAATACAGAGAACACACGAATGACTTCAATATCATACAGAGGATACCAGAGCCCACTATACAGAGAAAACGTAAATGTCTACTATAGAGTGGATCAACTGATGCAAGCTTGAATGTTAAGCTGGGCAGCAGCTGCAAACCACACAAGCTACTGCTTATCCTAAACTCCAACATAGAGCCAGGTGGTCCATATGGCTAGGTCTGGCCCATGGCCACAGATTGTCATGCCAAGCAGTGTCCCCTTCAGTCAACATTCCTGGCCAAGTAGTAGATATGCCCCTGGGTGTAAGTCTCACTCTACATAAAGAGCATTATGTTCTGCCAACATCATGTTTATAACATACAAAATACATTATTTAAGGTCATATCATTATTAGATTAGGGAAAAACCCAAACATATTTCTTTGTATATTTACATTTTCTCTTCAAATACTCTATGCAATTGTCATTCAATGTTATGAATGTATTTATTATTAATATTACAATTGCTGCTTGAAGCAGGGACAGTTTTTGCCCCATCATTGTTCCCAATTTGCGTTATTGCAAGCATGACATATTTTCAGTGAAAAAGGGAAACATGGAGTTTAGAATACAAACATTTTGTATTGTGGCTGAAAATCTAGATGGCCCATAATCATTGATTGTTTGCTGGGGTAGATCATTCCTGTACATACTCAGGATTATATATTTTTATAAAAAATTTATATATTATATATTTCATAATTTTATATATTTGGCAATTATTAACAATGACAATTTAATAAGACTGCCCATCACCCAGCATTAAAATGCCAGAAACAGAACATGAACAAGACTTGCACACATATCTGTGTACACAGAGGTTTAGTCGCCATCTGCTTCATAAAATAGCAAACGTGTCAAAACAATGTGCCAATATTTATTCCATTATGTTAACACTGTTCTGCTGATCCAGGTTTTGAGAGAACACGTAAAACTGATTGAAATGTACAATAAAACCATCTTGGCCTGGAGGAGGTCGATATGGTCATAATAAAATAGGCCCCATTGCCCCTCCCCTTCCTTATCGCCTCCCCCCTATATATATATACTACCTCTCAGCCAGTCAGAGTGCTGCTTCAGCTCAGCTGACTGCAGCATCCAATCAGAGCAAACCACTTCCTATAAAAGGACTGGAGCACTAACTAGTTGCCAATGGAACGTTAATTGTTCAGACACCAACCTGGTATCAGGGAACCTTTTCAGACATGAGTTGATTGCCTCTTTTAAAATTTAACTTCAACAGTTTACATTGGCTATTAAGCTTCTGGAAAGGCATGCACGTGATAATTGAGAGCCCGATCCTGATTCTCATGTGCCCTCACTGCAGTGCGGAGGAGAAGTGAACTACCATGTCACTCAATTCCCTCCCCAATTACATAATTTAAATGGTCCGCACCGCCCACCTTATTTCATAATGTTGGTAGCCAGGTGGAGCATCATTCCATGAGCTTCATGTCCCGCATTAACACATCTGGAGCCCTTTTCCCCTAATTCCTCAAGCGTACTTGTGGGATGCCGCACGCAATGCAGAATCCGGCCCCAAGTGATTGCAATATTCCGTATCCAGATAAGGATACAGTAGACTGGAATATTGGAATATTGGCCATATTTCAGCAAAAGCTGTTGAACCTCCAAGTGTCTGGCACAGAAATCTCTCCTCATTGTTGCCAGGTTTCCACCATGTTACCTTGGGCAGTCTGCACTTTCTGGTTCAACGCAATTTATCCACATTGTCCCTTTCCGAGTAGAAAATATTTTGTGAAAAACACGTCAGGCACTCCAGGGACCACTTAGTTGGAAAAGTTTAAATATGTCATCTTTTATTTCCATATTTAAGGCAGTTTATGGGATTGCGGCAACACCTGCCTTTAATCTCAGACACTGTGTTGAAACCCATGTGCGAACGTTTATTATCTAGTGGAAGTTGCATACACATAAGTCTCCCTCACGTGCTGATGACTTCAGAAAAATGCCAGTGTTCCTATGATCTCCTTCCTGTCACTTGAAGCACCCGAGAACAAGCTTGGATTGAAAAGGATATTCGTGTTCCCAGATGGCTCTTGTGTGTGACTATGGCTGATTGATGACACATGGCAGAGTCTTGTTTCCTAACTACTTAATTGGGCTATTTACATGCACTCTGTGATCGTGCTCGTTTACTGTCTGCAAACTGCTGGTGGCTTCATCTTTATTACTGTTGATCTAATAACTGTTAGCGCAGGGAAGCAATGTGTAAGAGGAACTCTGGTAAGAGTTATAGAAAAATGTACAAAAAGCTAAAAGTTTTAAAACTAAGAGACAGTATAATATTTTATATTATAATATATATATATATATATATATATATATAAAACACAAAAGCAAAAAAAAATTATAAATATATAACTCCCGACATTATCCTGGGCGTAAATGGGAAAATTAAACTGATTTTCTCTGCCCAAATCCATGTCGACTGTCTCTTTTATACCTTCCTGGGTAAAATAAATTAAAAACCCCTATTAAGAAAACCAGTGGGACAATCACCCAAAATTGGGAGAGTTAGGAGTTATGTTATCGGATTATTGGTTAGGTTAAACGTTTCCCACAGATGTGACCAACTGAGAGAGGACAGACCTATACTGGGCATGGTAACACAAGTCACACTCATGCCTGTTGGAATGTGTTGGAAATGTAATTGCTCTGGATGTCTGGGGGGGTTACAATGAATTCTGATCACATGGATGCTTACATAGGCTGTAAATGCAATAGATTTAATCCACACAGATAGTAGATAAGGTAAAATGAAATCTTTGCACCCTGTCCTTAGTAATCAATATATCTAATAATTGAACAAATTCCTGGTCCAGGTTTAGCCTCTAGATGACACAACTATGGTTTCTTCACCAGGACCCATTTCAATGTAAGTATAGGCCAGAGATGATAGATCGCCATTTTATATTTCTGAATAATGAATTTATCATGAATACATGACTGTGCATTTTATTATTTAGCAATTTTCTTGTGAATAAACTAGTAATCTGTGCAATGCAATGTGTCCAACATGCTCCAGGAACTTATTGTGTGTGTTGCAATTATTAATGTGTAATGCAATATGAGATGGGGTGTACTGTAGGTATGTTTAGTAATAATATGCCCTGGCTGGCTCCGCCCAAACCCACCCCATTTTTGCTCTGGTTGCTATAATAAAAAAAAAACCCTAATTAAATCAATCTTGGTCCCCTTACAGGACATAGTAGAAGGTATGAAGGAAAGTCACCCAGAATCGGGACTGTCTATAATCAGGACAGTGTGGAGGTATGCTCTTCCAAAAACAAAGTGCTATTAACCTCGACACGTTCATTAGGAGGAAATGGGTTACGACACAACACGTTGAGGTTAATGGTGGCACTTTATTTGGATCCATGAATTGAACATGTGGTTGTCTACTGAATGTTATCCGGGCCGCCAGCTGCAATTTACACCTGGTTCGAGGTGATTGTCAGTAAGTAATAAAAGTGTCTTTTCCTGCTGGATTATATTCTCGTTCTGGTACGTGTGTTTCTATTACGAGATTTGAAGAAGAAGAAATGAAGCTAATGCACTATGAAGCCCCCCTTCTCTTTATTTTACATTTTCAAGGAGCTATGATTGTCCATAAGAAGAGTGTGGACTTTGCTAGAGGGGAAGACGCTGTTTTCACCTGTGTGAATTCCCGGTGCGTTAAAGCAAATCTGGAAATACCACCTGAAGTAGGATTGTGCGCCTGATTTCTGTATACTATGTGACAAAATATTTAGGAACCATTTACACATTTTCCGGCATAAGTATACAGGCCAGACACTGGATGGCAGGAATTTCCTGGATATGATTGTAGTGATTTGATAGTTGGCATTTCCATTCATCTCTATTATTTGTATTTGTGTCGGCGAATGTGCTGATATAAGTGCAAGTTGTCAAGTATAGAAAGACACGAAATTGAGTTTCGAACGATCTTGTGCGAGAATACATAAACTCTGTAGGTCATGTAAACTGTTCCCTTAATTAATTGAAGATTACATTGCAACCTCCCACCATGCACCAGCTGCTGAGCTGGACAGGGACTTGTGTGCTGCGCAAACAGTTAACAGCGAGGCATATTTCTTACAGACACAATCTCATTTACACAAAAGATGCTGACACATCTTCTGAAAAAAAAATCTAGCGTAGCAGAAGACACAGAGATTTACGAGCACCCCCCCATGCTAAATCTGTGTCTTATCCAGCTCATGCACTGGCGGTGTGGAGAATCTGCAGCATTATAAGTGGCGGATTCTGAGTTCTGCTCTAGGGATCCTGGGAAGTTTCAGTAGATTTGTCCTATCCTGCTGCTATGAGAATAATGTTCAATCAGTGCCATTTAGCCGGATTTACCGCTGAAAACATGAAAGTGCCCAACATACATACAGTGCTTAGATGGAATACTAGAGTGCTTTATATTCACTTGCATGTATCACATTTTACATCAGGGTAGTGTTGTTAGTGGTATCAGTTATGGTCCTAACCAGTGGTTAAAGGGAAAATGTAGAGGTGGTGGCATGGACATTCAGAAGTGGCGATTTGGTTTTAAAAACATTCACTTTCCTAAATAGATGTCAATTTATTTAAGTTTTATTTAAATTCATAGAATAAATAAGAGAAAGTTGTATATGACTGGCTCCGCCACATGTCGTTTTCTGGAAATGAATCAATAAACCTACCGCTATGTTTTTGGGATGTGGGAGGAAACCCACACAGAGAACATACAGACTCCACACAGATAAGGTCATGAGTGATATTTGAACTCATGACCTCAGCGCTGTTAGGCATGAGTGCTACCCACTCAGCCATGTTATAAAGTTGCAGTTATATACTGGGAGAGAGTCCAGTGTGGATACTATATATCTACGCTTCTCTCGCTTTCTGGACAGGATCACCAGTTAAAATCTTCATATTTTGTCTGCCTGTGAGATGTAAGTGAAATGGATTGAAAATATAAAAAATTAAGGATATGCATCCCTTCTTATTGGCTCTGCTGCATAGGGAACAATATACATATTAATTAGACAAAAGTTGGGTAGGTGGACTAGTTCCTAGATTGTTCAATTGATAATAGTATACGTTAGTATATATATATTTCACTATAACACTGTATTTCTTATATATATTTCACTATAACACTGTATTTCTTATATATATATATATATATATATATTTCACTTTAACATTGTATTTCTTATATATATATTTCACTTTAACATTGTATTTCTTATATATATATATATATATATATATATATATATATATATATATATATATCACTATAACACTGTATTTCTTATATATTTATATATATTTCACTTTAACACTGTATTTCTTATATTTATTTCACTATAACACTGTAATTCTTATATATTTGTACCAGGCCAGTGTGCCTGTATAATGGCATGGCACATTCACGTATTTAGACTGATCAGGTTTCCTGGTTGGCTCACTGTTGAAATAAATGTTTTGGATGATAGAATACAGACATAGTCAGATCTAACGGAATTTATTTCCCTTTTAAAGATTAAGTATCCACAATTAATTCCCCCATAGGACATCTCTAGCCTATAATAAGTGTTGACATTCTGCTGAAAATGCTGTTAGAACTGAGGCATATAGAGCAGCGACAGCAATGGAATAATCAATGAATTAGCTGAATACATAAATAATTTCCTCTCTGTACAGTCAGTACATATTGTAAATTATTAGGTGTTTCTGAAGTATTTCTGAAGGACACACAACTGCATCTATATAAGACATAAATAATTATTTATTATCTGCTTTGCTGGTTGACGCATTGTGCCTGTGTTATTATGCAAATCCAGCCTGTGATTGAGTGCTATAGAAAATGATGTTTCATAATCCAGACGAACCCTACTTACCAACGTTTAAATATCAGGGAGACAATTATGTCTGCTGTGTGGATGGTATGTGTTTATCCCCAAGATATGCTGTAGTGCAACAATGGCAACATACGTATTAATGGAGGATGTGGATGCATAGACGCAGAATAGATGTACATCCACATAGATCATGTTCATCCTGCACAAGTATGGATAGATGGCTGCCCCACACATGGAGGGATAGGACCCCCAGTTCTGCCATCATCCAGTCTGCTTCACTGATTTCCTGTAACAAGGCATCAACCTATGGAAATAGATGGAGGTATATTATTATTATTATTATTATTATTATTATTAATCATATATAGCATGGGGTACAATGGCATAGCATGCAGTAGCAAATATGGAATACATACATAGTGTCAGATTAAGACAGAATATCTGTGAATTGATTCCAATATTAATTAACCATAATTCAGTATATTGAAGAAATAGAAGTTGATTTTCCCTTAGACTATTAAAAATGCATTTAAACTTTGAAACTCCACTCTTGTTATGAACATTCCAGCAACCAAGGTTATGCCACTACCCCCAATGATATCTTTATCTGTGCCTCATTAGAGCCTTCATTGTTTA
>JABWIB010000077.1:132751-161804 GCA_016617825.1 Platyplectrum ornatum | reverse complement strand
AGCATCAGGGAGATTATCCAGCACTTCAGGGAGTCAGGGAGATCACCCACATTTCAGGGAGTCTCCCTGATATTCCGGGAGAGTTGGCAACCATGAACTAAGGTCAACATAATGCTCATTGATCCCTGTGGAATGTTTATGCACATACAATGACAGAAGCCTGAATAGCCCAGATAAAGCACTGGCTTTGTACAGAGATTGATTTTGGGACATACTTACACAGTTGCCTGATCATATGTAGGAAAGTGTTACAGTCCAAATCCATGAATTATAAAATAAACTTTCCTGAAAATGAATCAATTAATTACACTCAAGTTATTATTATTATTATTATTATTATCATCATTATTATTATTATTATTATTATTATTATTATTATCATTATTATTATTATTATCATTATCATTATTATTATTATCATTATCATTATTATTATTATTATTATTATTATCATTATTATTATTATTATTATTGTAATCTGTTGCTGCACAATTTCATAATGAACTAATACTTGCAGAATAATTCTTGAGTTGTATGGAATTGAGTGTGCTGCAATGTGTTACACTTAGGTGGGCATTGTCCCCAGGGCTGGTGCACTCTGGGCACTGTAGGCTGAGGCCAAGGAGTAGAGGAGGGTGGTGGGGAGGAGGAAGTCCCCTTATTATTACTATTGCTACATTTATTTTTAAGGACTTTGCCGCTGCCCACTCGGCCAGTCGTCCGCTAAAGTCACCTACTGGGCACACTAGACCTGATTGTGCCAAATCCATTCCATTTGTTACAAACCCTCTTTTAAAATCCTTCATTTGCCACTGCAAATGGTGCTACATCCTGGCATTTGCGTGATCACAAAAATAACCACCCCTCTCACATGAATTATCTTCCAGTAACTCAGTAACTGACTTACATTGGTAAAGGATATCCCTTCGCCATCCCCTCTGTTGCACAGTGTCTTTTCCCTTTAGTCTGGATGAGTCTAAATGCAATTTGATTGGTTGGAATTCATGTGCACATATTGGACTGGATACAGACTTGCGTACTATTGAACTGACGAGTGAGTGGGTAAAACCATGTTGAATTGCAGGGAAGTGCAATTCCATTAATTGCAATCAGTATTAGATTTGAGAGATGATGTTTCCAGCCCAGGTCTAATAACAGTGTAACAGTAACGCTGGTCAGTATCTGTGTGCAACATGCAACAATAAAGTATTCTCCCTGCATGCACACACTGACATTCATTTTACCCCCCCGCCGCAATTCAAGTTTTGCCCATTCGCTCATAATCAATAGTAAGTAAGTCTGCATCTGGTCCATAACAGATTAATAAGGTGTCTGAAATCTGTTTTGGAGACTCAGAAATCTTAGAATGCATTCCTCTATTAGAAGCAGATACATTGTTCTCAACTACAATTAAAAATTTTACAAAGATTAAATATGAAAATTAAGAGTTTTAATTAGATAATTTTTTTTTCTTTTTGTTTTTTCTTTCATTTTATCTTCTAATTTGTCAAAATGACTTAAAAAGAAACTTTCCTGTTTTTTAGAAAATAATTATTCCAAAATGATCTTAATTGCCATAATTAATCTGTCCGCAGTTCGGTGAATAGAGTACGTACCCATGAAGCATTTTTAAGTGTTGGTATTGAGTGAGGCAAAGTAAAAGCTTCTTCAGGGCTTAGTGCATACCCCCTCCCCCCTTCCTCCTTCATTGCAGTTACTATCTGGTCATACTGACCTATTTTTACCCCCTAAAACACTGTTGGCATAATTATGCTCCATTAGTCCCCATCATCTCTACTGTGCATCTGTGTCCCTCAGCACCATATTTACCTATGTTTCAACTATAATTGCAAGGAAATTGCACACTCTAGGTGTTGCAGGAGAAAGGGGGAGGAAGGGGGACCATGTTTAACCAAGGACCCGTTTGTTTCAGGAAGGGAGCTCCATTGACCCCCCTCTAATGGAAAGCGCTGGTACAGATTCACAGATTACTGACGGGATGCTGTCTCAGCTGCCTGCCATTCTTACACCTAAGTCTCCATTACAGTGCCCTCAATGTATGGAAATAGGACAAGAACATGAATTCATCATGGATGGATGTTATCATGCCACGTGAGTTGCCATCAACCTCTTGTCATTGTCTCCAGGGAGTCCACTAGATCTTCCACCATTTCAGAGGGTCTTCTTCTTCTCCTACAGGGAGAGTTCTACACTGACATACATCTCAGCCTCTATTATATGTGACATATGTGAAGGGACCACCCTCTTATTTGTGTATAACCTGACTGCTCTAATTAATGTGTAATGTGCATTAGAATTCAGCTGCAGGGCACTCTCTGTGCTGCGGTGTCAGACCTGATCTTGTGTTATGAGTCAATAAAAATGAAGGCAACGCATAAGCTAGTCTGACATTCCCCTTATTCATTACCGCAGCACATTAACCACTAATTACTGTTACTAATATTATCTCTTTGCTGGGAGGTTTTTAAGAAAGAATTACTTAATTCCACATCAAAGGTAAACGTTTTTAATTCATAAGCTGAGTGATGAAGGCTATAATTACATTCACATATGGCAGTGTTAGGTAACAGAAAATATACCTCATACAGAAAGCTGTTTCCTAAGTCCAGGAACTCACTTTTATTTCTGTGATCTTTGATTTACCAGTAATGCTGCGGGGATATGGGATGCTTAATGTGCATCTCGACATCCTGATTAGATGGGATAAGGGAGGATGTGGACACGCCGGAGGAAAGAGATATAAACGGTTTCTAGGAATTGACCTATTGCTTACAAAAAAAAAAGTAGCAGCAATAGGACAGCAGTGAACGGCCCATGTGTAAGCACAAAGCTGCCCTCGTGGAACTAAAAGGTCCAGCTCAGAGTGAGCTTAACAAACTGATTTTGCTAAGAAAAGGGAAAACTGGAATATTTGTAGTAGGTTGAGACATTATAATTAGCTTTGATGGTTGTTGCTGGTGTTTAAAGGGAAGGTCCCTAATTAGTGGAAATTAATGGAGACTTTTTGCCATTGCAAATGGATATGAATATCCTTAAAGTGTCAAAAACTTTTACATAGAGCATTGGGATATAGAAAGCACATTTATATTATAATTCCTTTCCTTTCAACAGACGCGGGCCAAGGCATAGGAGCTATAAGTGGGATCAAAGTCCCCTTGGGGTCCCACACTTACTTCTGCCCCCTCCAGGGTCGGCGAATTCATGTAGCTTCCCGGGACAGAGTTGCACAATCTCAGCTCTGTTCACAAGACAAGTGCTTGCCTTCAAACATTTTGCCTAGGACCTTGCAAAACCTAGGGCCACCTCTGCCTTTCAGGGTATTCTATAGGGGTGTGAGTTTATGTAGGTACATGAGGATGTTAGTTGTGCCATGAAGCCCCGCCTCCATCCTTATTCATACCATGGATTATTCATGCCATGAATGTGTTTGGAGAGTCACTGGAGGAGGCCTCGGCCTGGAAGTGTTTAGGGCAGAAGTTCAGGTATGAGTAATGGTGACTTCCAAACTAAACAAGAAGCACCTGAAGGGTGGGAACGAGAGTGACACACCTCTGAGGAGACAGAGAACATAAAGGGTTGGTTTTGGCATGCAAGAGAGATGTCCGGGAACTGAACGTATAGAGTTCTGGGAGATGGAGTACAGGGTCCTCCGCATTCCAGAGCTTGAGATGCAGAGATCCTTGGCGGAGACTATGGCGACCTTTACGCTCTGGTTAGAGGGAACCTCAGAAGATGCAAGCAGTTGAGAGGCAGCAGAGGAGCAGCTGGAGGAGGGAGACAAATACTTGGCAGAATTAGAGCCTATGGAGATTGATGATCCCAGCAAACCACCCTGGGAGAATAGTGCAGACTGTCAGAGACCCTGTCCAGGCAAGTTACTTCGTCCCCTAGATACTCGGCTGGCCATCTTTCAATTCCTCTGGAGAAAGAGGATTTACCAACGGCAACTCAGAAGCAGAAACACTTCAAATTTGATTTGAATGTCGTGTCTTGGGGTTATCCATCTGATGTAATGTAATTTGAAAAAATTTTATAAAAAAAAACACTTTACTACCAGTATGTCCTCTTAGCGGGACTGTCCCGCTGAAAGCAGACAGTTGGGAAGTATGTATTGAGTTTATTCCCCATTTCATATTTTGCTATTGTTTTTTTTAGTTCAGTGTTTAATTAACTTTAATTAAATAAACCACTGATCACAAAAATAATCAAACTCCCTCTGTGTGTTATTATATTAATCCTTTTCTGTACTTTACACTATTAAAAGCTGCCTGAATTCATAACCTGTCAACCCTCTCCTCCATTTACACCACATTCACTGTTCAGACCCTATTCACACACCCCCCTCTTACAGAAAAATACTCCAGCAAAAAATAATTCCATTATGCTTGTTATAAGCAAAATTGGCACCTATGTAAGCAGTTGAAATCATTGGAGGGCTGTAGAAAAGAATAAGGAGTGACACACCCTCCAACTGTACTGATTTAGCCGGTATAGTACCGTTTTTAACAGTCTGTGCCGGCTAAAATGGCACTGCACAGAATATATGATGAATGGCAAGCCCCACCCCTTTTGTTGAGATCTGGAAGTGGTGGTATGTACATTCAAAAGTGACGGTATGGAAACATAGGAAATAATGGTAAATGGAGGTTTATAATATTTCTATGGACTCTGTGACAGTAGTGACCGTATGGCATAACCCCATATACACTTCAAGCTATGTGTTGGAAGATACGGGGTAGTGTATTGTGGAAAAAGAGGAAATGTATAAAACAGGAGAGGGAGGGTGGTGTAATTCAAAAAGGGGATTGGTTGTGGATAATTTGGGAGAAGTACAGCAAAGCACTAGGGCAGTGGTTCCCAAACTGCGTGCCTAGGCTCCCCGGGGTGCCGCAATTGTCTCATTGGGGTGCCGCAGAATGTTTATTCCAACGTGGAGCCACATTGCTAGTGTTAATTAGAAGTGCAATTTTACGGCTTGTATAGGAGCTACACATGATGTAATGTCAACCTGTATATCTGTCTTTACCTAAATAGTTATTACACTATTGTAATTCAAATACTTAAAAAAATATTTTTTTTAGGGATGCCTTGAAAACTTATGGAGACTCTAAGGGTACCTCAAGTGAGAAAGTTTGGGAACCACTGCACAAGGGGGATGCCCTGGAGTACAATAAGGAGAGTGCTCTGCAGAATGAGGAGAGAGTGCTGAGAATTGAAGGGAGTGCTGTAGATATTAACAAGGGTAAAATGCAGCAAGTGATCAAGGAGGCAGACTACTGTGGGGAACAAAAAGGGAAGGGTAGCAGAGGTGGGTGTCCTGCTAAGTGAAGGTGGGTGTCCTGCAGAGGATAGTTATAGTTTAAATGTCTTTGCAAAGTGGAGCATGGACCTGACTTCAAAATAGGTAATAAACACTTGCCAAAATAAACAGGGCCGTTGAGACGGGAAGAGGAGGTACTCTTTACCTGGGCCTGGAGCTGCCAGGGGCCCGTAGTTGATTGAGATTGATGGGGTTTATTTTGACACTTTACGGAGATCTGCAATAAGAGCTGCTCTTATGAGTAAGGAGAAAGAGAAGCCTGTCCTGGACTCTGCTCAACCATGACCTTAACAATGTATGATGTATCCTGCTTAAACACATTCCTCCTCTTGAGAGGTTCGCACTCTTTTCAATTGGGATTATTAAATATGAAGGGGCCCTGAGGAAGTTCCTGAAAATATATAAAAGAATGCTATATATATATATATATATATATATATATATATATATATATATATATTGAAGTTTTACTTTTATTCAACCTTAAAAGATTTTTTTTAGTATACTGCTACTCAGATTAGATAAGATATTGAAAATTTGGATAATGTCTTTAAAATAATAACCCAACAGGAGAGAAGGACTTTCCCAATAGTTTAAAGGTCAAAGAAAAATGAATAATGGTTAAGTAAATATAAGAGTCTGAGTCTTGATGATGGGCTATAACTCCTCAAGATGAATATAATACTGTCACGGCTACTGTACAAGGAGGATTTTGAGGTATAGAAGTTGTTACTGGGGATAATCTACTGCTGTTTATTTGTGTACATTGTGATATGAATTTTATGGGACTTAAAACAAGCAGATTTGCTGTCGCTGGCCACAGGAGAATATTTAACATAAAGCATTTGTGCCATTTTCATTGGCAAAAAACTGCATTATCCGTCTCATGTGGTGGTAGCGCAGAATATTTTATTCGAAAGATGGCACTTTTTTGGCAAACGAACAGCAGTTTTATCTTCTCTAGCATGAAACATTTTTCTTTTCATCTCTTGATCCAAACGAGAAATCACAAGATGCTTTTATTAGAAATTTGGACAGGCTCAGTTCTCTGATTACAGTACATTGTGTTGGAGTATACAAATCAATGTCAATGTTTGTAAGGAGACGTGAGCCAACATATTGGGCATTGCTGTTAATGTTTTTATTATCACATTAGACCTGAATCACAGTTAAGTCTATCTTACTCTTCATATTAATAACATTTAGTGGATCGGGTGAGATGAGTTTACTGGCACCAAGACATCAAATTAAGATAGGCCTTGAAGATATAAAGTTTTGTGTGTCCTTACACCCTGGTTTAAGCCTCTTAGATGGTTCTGATGATGACTCCATTATTACTCCTATCAACATTACTCTTCATTATATACCTGTCCTGCTTCTCATATTTTCCAGTTTATCATAATAATAATAATAATAATAATAATAATAATAATAATAATAATACCAATAATCATAATAATAACAATATTAATAAGCAGGAGGAGGAAGACGAAGAAGAAGATTACAATTAGCAAATGTTCCATAAATAAGTTACCCTTACATTGATTCTTCATTGATCCCTTGACCTCTATATATGGCATGATCATTGCCCAGTCTACTTGTATCATTATTACTTAATGGCACAGGTTAACTTCCTAGTTGACCCTGGGTTATTTTTGCGGAAACAATTTTGTCACATTGGAAGAGTCCACTCTATTGGTCATATCACCTAAAATACAATAAAGTTTCTTGATTAAGACTTATTGCAGGAGTTCCATATGTATCTTATATATATTTCAATCTATAGAGGAACATACACAGTTTAACTAAGTGTGTGATACGTCATGCAATCCATTCACTCCTAAAATCTCAGAAATAACAACACAGATAACTTTATGGGTGGCCTATGTTTATTCGAATAGGAACTGCTTGGAATAGAAGTATTTTTTGGTTTATAGTCAGGTGATAGCGGTTGGGTGAGTGACTTGATGTAAAGCAATCCATAAGAGGACAAGCATCCCCTGTACAGGCACTAACTTCCTTCACATTACTGTACTTCAGTTGTATAGAAGAAGCATAGAGACTTCTATGATCAGAAAATGTCCCTTTTATAGAAACCTGCATCAGATCTATTATATAAGGTTTATAAGAGCACGTAAAGAAGGGGACCCTATAATTCATCCACGTGTGTGCTTGGGTAACCCTTCTCATAGCTCCAACAACAGCACCAGAACTTAACATTTCTGAACCATACACTCCGAAAATGATTGTAGACCGAAAACCCAGTCATTTTCACGATTCCTAGGTTATATTATACATTGTCATACTAAGCCTCTCCCACTTCTTCTCAGACATGCCCCTTCTCTTTTACATAAACATCATGCCGATCTGTGCCATGGCAAAGGATGGAAATGTCGCCTTCTATAAATCGTAAGTTATAAATTGCTTTATATAAATCTATAGGACCGGGAATGTGGAATGCCAATGTAAACTGCTATCTTTTGTAGTCGGGTTTGTCATATAAAATTTGATTTATCTAGCCATTAATGCATCTTGCTACATCAATTTGCAAAACTAATTGTCTTTGTAGCATCATGTTCAGGTGATTTTCTATCTATTGAAATTCCCTTTCGGTGTTGTCTTATGTGATTTGTCACAGCATTGTATGAATAAAGATTCCCATTTGTCATGCAGCAGATTCTCTTATTTATGTTCAGGTTACAAACTGCACTTTCTTCATGGAAATCGTTACATCATCACCTCTTTATGAATTATGACTATTGCAGTAAAACCTATTTCATAGAGCAATTACCACACACTGAGCATCTACTTAAATGACTTCAAATTTCAACATCTGTTATTTATTTTGTCAACGTCATTCACACAGAAAATGAAGTATTATTATTCTTGTTATTTTAAATACTATTTTTATTATTATTCTTATTATTAATAATAATAATAATAATTAAAATAATGGACTGTATCAAGGTCTCCGCATGATCAGAAGTTGTGCGGGTGTGCGAGAGGACTTCCCTGTCACCCTCTCTCTTGTGTAGTGTTAGCAGCGCTTACACTGCTATTCCCCTGCATTGTTGTCATGTACAAACCCATCTCCTATTGCTAAATTATTAAATATATTAAATATACCCCCCACCCACCTATCGTAATTTTGATTGAGGGTCAAGACTGTCTCAGCGGACAGATCTCCTAGAATAAGGAATCTACGAGCAGAAGTTTGGTGGAGCACAGTATAGGTGGCCCTAGACATCGGCTATATAGGTGGCCGCCCAGTGCCCCATGACTCAGGGGATCTCGGGCTGCCAAATCCACACGGGGTTTCCTGGTGGTAATAGAACCCCCCACACCAATCCCCCACTTCTACAACCCATGGCCAATAAGGCCCCCTGATTGACTGCAGGGCTCCTGATTGGCTGCCACTAACGATCAATCTGGTCACCCTGGCCTGGGCTCCTGATTGGCCGTGACCCACGACAGTGGGGGATTGGAATGGGGGGCAATACCAGTTGTGAGGGCCTCTGGAGGACGGAGACCTGGTCCAGGTCCAGTGTGCTTTCAAGCTGAGTTTTGGACAGGTGCTCAGATCCTAACTTAACTTTCACAGTTATATATTATTCTGTAAGGACATGCGTCAATTTTATATTTAGGAGACTTATGCAAGCAGCCTGTGTAAGTCCCCTATAGGCCGTTGATCCAGTCCAATAATCATAATGGACCAGATCCAAACCTCTGCATCGGCTGTATTCACAGCTTACCCGTCATATCCATCTTTCCATGTATCCATGGAGAGACTACTCCCTTATTCACGCGTGGACTTCTGGTCGACCTTACCTTCTTCCTTCCACACTGTCCCAGTGAAAAAGTCTCCATAGTTTGTGAGCACTGAAGTACGCCTGTGACCTGGGTGTAACTACACGGGGTGCACTGATGCAGCTGCACTGGGGGCAGAGGAAAGGGGAGATTATGACAGTCACTCCCCCTGCCCTGTATACTGGCAGACTGACAGCCTAACTAACAGCACATGGCAGGAGTGCTGAGCGCTGTTCATCAATACTTAGCAAGCAGCTCTGGTATATTGTTTTCATACATAAACAAAGGAATTTCTATGGTTTGGAAAATAAAAGGTGTTGATCTGTGCATGTTATTCCCTTTATAATATGTGCATATTGTATGAGTATAAAATACACATTATATGATGGAGGACGTATTCACGTGACATTAGGTCACCGTTTTACCACACACTCAGCAGGTTGCATTAGTGATATATCTACCACATGTTAACCATATTTCTTATACTTTTTATGGGGCAGGTGTAAATGAATAGTTAGCATTTAGACAGCTGCAAGGATTACTTCTGAAACAATGTAGTTATATAATGTATGATATATATATATATATATATATATATATATATATATATATATATATATATTGTATATGATATATTTACAGTACTAATTTCTGTGCTCATACTGAGCATATAAATCATACAAGTAAGAGCTATCCAAGCTGGAGACAATGATATCCCTAGCAAGATAGAAGAGGACATTTACTAACCTTCTGTTTCTAAGCTCTCCTTAGAGACCATACCACTCATGGAAGTACTGGCAGGGACGGCAACAGAAATCTTGGGGCCCCGGTTCACCTAGATTTTTTGGGCCCCCCCTCAATAGTGACAACACTATTAACAGGGTTCCCTGAAGCATGGGGCCTGTCACAGCTGTCCCCCTTGTCCCCCCCTGTGGCCGGCCTTGAGTTCTGGGGTACATTTAGATAACTCTCCTGTAATATCTCTCAGCTAGAGATAACTTCTATTGGCTGCTAAGCTGGGATCCCCATAGATAAAGTTATTTCATGATGGGTGCTTAGCGGAAGTAGTCCATGCTATCTATAGTAGTGTCTCAACCTTCTCCTTAATTCTTTTCTTCACCCACATGCCTCCCTCTACCTACCTACTGTTATTAGAAGATTGACACAGACCCCTATTCGCACCCTCATGCCAATGATTATGCCTGTACATAAATATATATTTTATAATGACTTTCAGGTCTATATTTGACATATTCTATAGCGTTACCAACACATTTTATTATATTTATTCTCTGACATCTTGCTCATGGTTAAAATGAAATACTTGTACCCAGCTGCTCTGCATATCACCAGACAGGGCTTCACCTACCACCTGTGGTACACGACCCTGATCTGTAGTATTCTCTTCTAATGTCTCAGATGGACATTGCTCTATATATTCCTACCACATTCGAACATAGTTTTTATTGCCCTGTCCTCTCAAAAAGATTTTTTTTAATTTTTTTATGACATTTCTTGGTTAACTATCATTCATAGGATCAATTCCCATACTTCAGGTGATTTTGGATGGCGCATTCTAGATTGGTAGACAGTGGACCAGATTCAGATCTTTAGGCACTCATGACTTAAGCTAGCCATACACTATGCAAGAAATTGTTCTAATTCACCAGCTTTAGTCAGGAGTGGGTAAAACCATGATGAATTGCAGGGGGTAAATGAATGTCAGTGTGTGCATGCAGGGAGAATACTTTATTGTTGCATTTTGCACACAGATACTGACCAGTGTTATTAGACTTGGGCTGGAAACATCATCTCTCACCTGTAATACTGATTGCAATTAATTAAATTTGCCTCCCCTGCAATTCAACATGGTTTTGCCCACTCTTGAAAAATCTTTCGATTGGAACACCATCTTTTGAGTGGGTAAAACCATGTTGAATTGCAGGGGAGGCAAATTTAATTAATTGCAATCAGTATTACAGGTGAGAGATGATGTTCCCAGCCCAAGTCTAATAACAGTGTAACAGTAACGCTGGTCATTGTCATTGGTGTCTTCTAAAGTCTGAATGTGGTCCGATATTTGTAGGAGACCTAGCAATGCAAACATACAGTATGTCTCATTAAGGAAGTAAAAATTCCCAGTCCATACACCTTTATAATTGACCCGCTGGACATGGGACCCATGTTGCTTCTTAAGCTCCGATTATAAACTACATTCAGTTAATTTGCATAACAGTCAACTATTTCCCTAACAGAAGATTATAATGTTATGGTGTTTCCCCCGTTATCCACAAAACAAAAATAAATTATTATATTATTAGAATTATTATATGTTGTGATTTCTGATGTACCAAGTGTCATCCCCCATATTGACTTTATCAATATTATTTACATAGTAGGAGCGAGAGAGGATGGGCGTGTACACATAGTACACACAAGGGCTGTTAATAGTACAGTTAAGCTGGCCATACACTATAAGATAAATTGTTCCAATCGAAAGATTTTTCAAGAGTGGGTAAAACCATGTTGAATTGCAGGGGAGGAAAATTGAATTAATGTGTGTGCATGCAGGGAAAATACTTTATTGTTGCATGTTGCACACAGATACTGACCAGCGTTACTGTTACACTGTTATTACACTTGTGCTGGAAACATCATCTCTCACCTGTAATACTGATTGCAACTAATTCAATTTGGCCCCCCTGCAATTCAACATGGTTTTACCCACTCTTGAAAAATCGTTCGATTGAAACAATTTATCTTATATTGTATGGCCAGCTTAAGAGCTGACTACTTAAGTTGGTGGTCTGTGTGCAGAACTCATGAGGAGAGTTGTCCACCCTCATACATAAGGTAATCTGCGTAGTGCGATTAACTGATTTCTGGGATTTATTAAATTCAACAGATAAAATTTTCTTAAGACAAAAGAAAATTAATAATGTATTGCCTATTACTATTATTATTATTATCATCATTATTATTATTATCATTAATATTATTATTTTATGACATTAGTCATAAGTTGTGTCCAAGAACAAAAGTAAAATATTGTTTTTGTTAATCATCCTAATCTGTGTAATACATATTACACAAGTGATTATACACATTATATATTGCCCCAGTTTTCTATATAGAACAGTAAATTAGTTTATTTATAATTATTACAATATACAGCAATCATGAAAACTTGTTTCCAATCAGCATTTTCTGCTCTTATGTTCAGGGAATGTTTATGTGTGATTGCTAATGATATTGTGGATTTTACCAAGAAAGAAATAGCATCAGCTAAAACAACACATTTCAGTATATTGTATATTCATTTATTTATTTATTTATTTATTTATTTATTTATTTATTAACATTGCTGTTCATAATAATGGGACACCACAATGTATTATAGTACTTTATACAATTATACAAACATTAAACAGGGATATAACAGATTCAAAGATAAAAATGAGAGATGAAAGTTACACCTGGGTAAAACCATTATGAGTTGCAGAGGAGGTAAATGCCATCTGTTGGAAAAAACATAAAATGTGAGAGATGATTTCCAAGTGTAATAACAGTGTAACAGTAACGCTGGTCAGTATCTGTGTGCAACATGCAACAATAAAGTATTCTCCCTGCATGCAAACACTGACATTCATTTTACCCCCCTGCCATTCATCATGGTTTTACCCAGGTGTAACTTTCCTTTTTTCAAGACTGGATGTGTCCCTGCAAGCTGGGAGGTAAGAGGGCCTTGCTCACAATCTTGCAATCTATAGGATAGTAAACAGGCCATTCAAGCTTCATGAATGGTGCTGGAAACACACGTGATACAGAAAAGATAATGGCATAGTAATGAAGTGTATGAGGCTATAACTTTGTTTAGGAAATGTTAGTTAAACCTGACAGGATTTTAATGAACAGCTTCTGCTTCTAATAAATAAGAATGCAGATTTTGCTGTAATAAAGTTAAAACTAAGCTAATTCTTTCAAACCTGCGCTAATCTGATATTAAAGCTATTTGATCGCAATTAAAAAGCCATATCACTGTGCGCTACAGTCACGGATATATTTTCAATGTATTTTTGATGCAATCACATTACATTAAAGTACATAATTGGCACGTATACATCATAGCATTACACTGATTTCATTTTATCAATGACTTTGTGAAATGCAACCAAAAACACTGTATCACTAACTCTGCAAAGACATGCAGGCAGTGGATCATTCTACTGTATAACCTGTATCATGGGGTTTAAGTGGTTTACAGTCCATTCCAGAAGAAGAATCATTCTCTGTTGTAACCATAATATTTCAATATGTATAAAATGCCTAAAACACTTAAGCACCACCTTATCACATGCTCTAATGAACCACCAGCAAGTCTGACGCTCCACCTATTTTCTTAAAATGGAAATATCTCCAAATTGGACAGATGAGGGTAAGCTGAGAGGATATTTATCCAAGATCCTGTCCACAGCCCCACTCGGGCCAATATACTGGCAGCCCGCATGCATGCCTGGAGGAACTTCAACTTTGTTCCATACCTTATATATATAGCAGCGTAAGGCAAGGGTATAGCAACATAAGGCAAGGTTATAGCAATGTAAGTCAGGGCAGGGGCGGAACTCCCGGAGGCAATGGAGACATTTGCCACCCAGCGCTTAGCTTGTCAGTACATGCCGCCCATAGGCTTACATTGGAAAACTATGGAGTGCTGTAACCCCCAAACCCCAAAACCGATCCGGAAGAAATTTGTCCCGTTGACCACTCCTGGGTCGTTGTCCATGCCCCCCAAAGGGCATCTCTGGGGGTTACTTGGTTTTCGAGTTATAGCGTGAAACATGGCGGGAGCTGTAACTCCCAAAGCATAGTGCCGTACAAGCTGAACTCTGGGCTTATGGAAGTCGTTGCTCAGGGCTCACTGCTCACAACATCTCAGATGTGCAGTTAACTTGATTTATGAGATATAGCTTGTCAGTACACAGGGTTATATGGGGTTACGCCTCTGAGTCAGGGGTATAGCAGAGTAAGGCTGGGGTATGGCAATGTATGGCAGGGGTATGGCAGAGTAAGGCAGAGGTATGGCAAAGTAAGGCTGTGGTATGGCAGGGGTATGTCAGCATAAGGCAGGGGTATAATAGAGTAAGTCAGGGGTATAGCAGAGTAAGGCAGTGGTATAACAGAGTAAGTCAGGGGTATAGCAGAGTAAGCTCGCACAATAGAGGAGGGTGAGTTCACGTCCCATTCCCACACAACTGGCAATGTTCTCCGTTCACAGAAAGACCTGGATCCAGTCCCATCAGTCTTTATATCCATTATATATTTTGAAATATGTCATTTCAGATACTTCCTGTAATTCATGTCTGTATTCAGGTCTAGAGACACATACATTTTAGTCAATGTTTGATGACTATCTGGTGGTGAGACAGGAGTATTGGGTTGGATTATGCTTTTATGAATTTCCGGTTCATGTGCAGTGCCAGATTAACAATGGGGCAGATGGGACTATAGCCCCAGGCCAACAAATACAGGCCCTCTATTAAAATGCATGAGAATAAATGTGAGACATCCACCCTCCTGCATAGTAGCATAACAGCACCAGTGTGATAAAGGGGGCTACAGTTTAATGAAGTATAATGAATAGACCCACATATAGTTTACCAACTCACAAAACATTGGTCTTACCCACCACAAAGGGCTCTCAAAAATGTTCAGCCCCAGGCCCATTTGGTTTATAATCCGGCCCTGTTCACTGGATGTTTACAGAAGATCATTGCACATTTGTAAAAACGAAACAAAACATCCCTGTGTCATCATCTATTCGAGATGCCTCATTGTGCTGGGATCCCATCTAGCCTGGATTGATTGCGATTCATTTCCATCTCATTCTTACCTTGTATATATTTGGGAGTCATAAACTTGAGTATGGGCTGCACACCAGAGATGTATGTGTAAGGGCGCACCATGAACTCAACCACCCACAAAAAACATTACACCAGAGTTTGTGAGGCATGAAATCAGCTTTTGTGGAAATGCACAGGGTCATTTCAGCAGTTCATTGAAATAAATTAGGAAAATGTAATTAAATGAGGGGGAAGTGATTTTGTCTGACTTGGAGCCTCTGAATGTTGTTGTAAGGGAACCATAGTGTTAAAGGTGCCAGAGGAAAGTAAAGTTGTCTCACCAAAAAGCCCTGAGAAAAAAGACATTGGGCCAAACAATGAATAAGGCCACATTAGATAGCAGCTATTTATCATTATCAGCAGCATCTTCATATAAAGAATTATTATTATTTATATTAATGTAAAATAAATTACCAATATTAGTATTAGAAAAACAAATACTTTCGAGACATCAGCGGGAAATTTACTAATTAGGCAAAATCACCTTTGGACGTCAACTTATTGTAATTTAATAAGTGTAGTTTGTCATGCCAAATCATCATTTACAAATCACCCTGTCGATTTCTAACATGGCAAACATAGACCTTTAAGTATTTGCTAAGCAGCGATTTGCCAAATCGACGTTGATTAAATAACAAGCAAGGACAAATACAAAATAGAACAAGTCGACACCATTGCATACAGTGCCACACCAGATAAAGCCTTCTTGTGGCGAGCAGGACCACATTTGCCATGTGATGGCCTCACAAGATCGGCATTAATCAGTGTTGAATAGACATTACTATGCTAAATCCACACTTCCAATATCTATTTACAATATCTATGTTTGCATTTGATGAAAAATCTGTGAGTAGTGTGAATGTCAAATCCCTGGAAAAATATCTGCCTGGTAAATTTCCACCCAGAAATGATTAAGTCACTAGTACAGTTATTTGTTATAGTGCAAATGCATCTAAGATATGCAGTTTTTACTTTATTTTGTTTGTTATTTTACTAGTGTGTGTTATAAGCTCTACCGAAGGACATTCTAACATTTAAGGCAACAAATATTTTTACTTGCCACTTTAATACCACCTTATTTTATGGGCCCCACAAGTCACATGATACCAAGGAATCTTATCCCTGGATCATACAAAAGTATCTCCAAACTACATTATTATGCCACAAATTATGTACCAGCTTGAATCATGCCTTAAACTGTGGAGCTTTCTGTGCTTCCTTTACTCTGTGATGCCTCTCTGAAATGTTTGAATCACATCCTGTAGTGATGCCCATTGCTGCCCCCAAATAAAACAGCACTGTACAGTTTGTCATAACATTAGCAGCAACAATAGGACATAACACAACACAGTGGAAACCTGGGACATATAGGCCCCATCTCTCTCATGATTCTAACCCCACCCAGCTCTGCACATGGCCCACCTAAACCTCACTCATGGCCCACCTAAACCTCGCTCATGGCCCACCTAAACCTCGATCATAGCCCACCTAAACCTCGATCATGGCCCACCTAAACCTCACTTATGGCCCACCTAAACCTCGATCATAGCCCACATAAACCTCGATCATAGCCCACCTAAACCTCAATCATGGCCCACCTAAACCTCGATCATCGCCCACCTAACCTCCATTCACGTAAAATAAAAGGAAGAAAAATGCCTTGTCCCTGGTCAAAGTGCAGGTCGGGCGAGACAGTCATCCGAAATCGAGACTGTCGCGCTTTAATCGGGACAGTGTAGCAACACCAAAATAAATGGATATACTCATAAGGAAAATGATTGGAAATGAATCCATTATCGTATTCTACTACCCACACCCAGATTTGGACTTCTTGAAAAGGGTTTAAAAACTGTTTGAAATAGTCCACTATAATGACTTTATGGTATTATGACAACAAATCGCTCAACACCCGCATCCCTGGTTGTTTTCTCTACCTCAAAAGGTCAATTACCTTCAAGATGAGTGTGATACCTATAGTCAAATGGGCAATGTAATAACTAGAGAAAATATTGGTTTTTGCAGACTAGGGCTATTTGGCCTGTGCACACATTTGTTGTTGATGTTCAGAAAATATAAATAAAATACCTGCCTATAGATAAATTGTAGTTGACATTAAAAGCCTGAAATGTATCCATATTAACATTATCTTTAAATCTTCCACACTGAAACTAGAGAACAGTGATTTACTACCCATATGTGAACTTGTTCACCTGTGAGGCCATGTGTAACTAAAGAAAATTCTCACAGGGAGAGGTGGGAGTGTTTTCAGGCTGGGTCGTAAAAACTTCAAACTCTCCCAAAGCCTCCACTGTTTAATTACGATGTGAAGTCTTGTGTATAGCAGAAAGCTGACATGCTAGAAAGATTCTTGCCCTCCAGATCGGCAATGTTTCCATTTTATATAATAAATAAATTCAGCATTTTTTTTAGCTTTCTTAAAGGTGTTGTTCCAGAAAATAATGGCTCTCAGCTCTGCAGGGTTTCTTCTGGCCAGCTCAGGTCTGTGGTAAAGTTTGGATCATTTTAAGAGACAGAGAGATGTTGTTGCCTTTTTATAAGTACTCTTGAAGAGTAATGGCAGTTTACATGATCAGAAAGGCAAGGCAGCTGGTAGCTTAGTAAAAACTGACTTTATCTGCCTAATTTATATAAGTATTTATATGGTCCATGGTCTCCATGTCACCCCCGTGGACTTGACAATGACCTTGTCCTGGTGCTTGCCACTGCTGCTGGTTGACATTGTTTCTTTTCCTCCACATTGGTAACTATGGGTCCAAACATCTGTTTCTGCTGTACTAGGACTTCCGAGCACAGTGCTAGCAAAGATACGATGCAGAAACCTTACAGTGAACTGGATCGAGACTTCCTATGAGATGACTATCCCAATCACTAAGTTTAGAAAATGGCTCTCTTTGGTATGTGGTGCATGCCATCCAGCAGAAGTAATTCTGCTCTGTGGGAAGGGGGAGGTGTACTAATAGTAGAGTAAGGGTTGGCTTCAGCCCATAATTGCCATTCAAACTTCTGTGTTATCTCCATTTTATGCAAGGACGTTGTAGAAATTTTAAGGTATGGTAGGTCTACAGAAACTCCTTTGGGTGCAAAGAGTAGCATTCCCTCACCCTTGGGGGAGTTAAGTTACAACAAATATTCCACTCAAGTATGGAAGCCTGGATTAGGAGCATCCAGATCCATACTGGAATCTATCCTGGTTGGTGAGTCCCTGAAATCATTCTTGGGTTGTATTATGGAGAAGACTACTTGGTGATTTTGGAGATAAAAGTTGTATTGGTGCTAAAAAGACAGCAAATCTGGTATGCATAAGATAGGCAAGGGACTGGTATGGCTAGAGTAAAATCACTTTAAAATGCTGTTGTGTTATGTCCAGTGTAATGTTGAGAACTAATCCACGCTAAACCTGCAGCAATTCTTTATTGACAAATATTCACCAAACTAGACTAGACTATACCAACAATTATTCAGCCAAATTTCTTACTAGTTGGAGCATGCTGCCTAATCAAAATGCCTTTGCATTTAACTGTATTTAAGCCATCTCCCTCATGTTGTGTGTCCATAGCCTTGTCTTAATATTCCTCTTCTGTCGTCTCCTTTTTTCAATATCTACTGTGTGGAAACCTATTTTAAGGTTGTATATTTGGCAATATGACTTAGCCATGACATAACCTCACCTGACACCTGTTACAACAACTTTAATTAAGTTTATTTCTAAATTTACAACAATCATTCTGTTACTGAGACACAAGAGGGCTACGTATGCCACATAGATGTAGCCGCAATAGCTCTTATAGTCTTTTAGAACATTGGTCCAGAATGTCACAGAACTATATGTGTCCATGCTCAGCAAAGTTTAGAGAGGACACATGTGTACTGTGTTGCCATCAGTATTACATAACATTTATTTGATTATATTTGGGGAAATATTGGCACCCTTGCAAAGGAAAATAGCCCCAAGCCATGTGAGGTCTATTTTTGGTAGCTTCGTTTACTCTTATTTTTTTTATAATAATATAGTTTCTAAAAGAGCTGCTTATTTGCAATATGTAGCTTATTGCATCTCACAGCAGCTTTGGGTTGTAAAACAAGTTCGATAGTGCAACTGCTGTTCATCTGTGGATTCAGTTTACAGCGTACAGCTGGTCTATGGCTGCTCTGTGTGGTGTTCCTGCCATAATCCTTAGCCTATAAAAGTTACAATGGTCTAATTGAGCTCCAGAGACTTGGGGAGGTACTATATGATCAGTATGAACATTTTACATTGCAACTGTTTCATTTAGAGGTAGTCTTATATTTCTATGCTATACATTCCTTGACATTACATGCATAACTACACCTTTTTTATTAAACTACTACTCAACTGCCAGTAGTCAATGCAATAAATGTTTTTCTAGCAAAAGTAGAATGTATGTCTAAAAAAAAGATATAACCTGTCATAGCATATCCTCTGAGGGACAAAGTAAAAAATCACTTTAACTGGGTAGACAAGAGCAGGGGGAATAGCAGAGTGTATGAGCAAGTACCGCACTGGTTCACTCAACATATCTTATACACAGGAATCATTACATCCATGGTATATAAATAAGATTATATTATATTACAGTGGTTTCCAAATTGTACGCCACAGGGGTGCTGCAACGCGCTCAGTGCCACGGCCATGGCGTGAGGGCTGGCAACACAGATAATGTGGATTTCAGCCCATACATTCTTCCTAGTATGGTGACATACACAATGTTATATGCTGCCTGGGCGGCTTACACTGCGGGGTCCCGACTATCAGGATTCCTGCAGTGAGAAAGATTGGGAACCATTGATATATTATATAACATGATGTGGATCTAGGGATGATGGTAGTAAACTCGAATCAAGACTGAAATCTTCATGACAAAGCATTCTCCTCACTCTTTCTCCTATTTCCATTTATCCCAGTAGGTTTGTTTCAAATAGAAACCATTGGGATTGTAGATACCTTTCTCTGGAATGTACTGGATAAATGATGACTAGAATCATAGGGGCAACATTTATACATTTCTATTTAGAGAAAAGCAGAGATGTTTGTTAAATTTACCACAGGAATCAGGGTGATTATAATGTATTAACCCGTATTGTATAGGGGAATCCACATGGTTTGTGTATTGTCCTTTACTGTACTATGGCCCTTACTACCAGAGGCAGCCCTAGGCATAGGCAGTATAGGCGGCCGCCTATGGCCCCGTGGGGTTAGGAGTCCCTAGGTGCCCCGCGCCTATACGGCCGTTGTCGTCGTTGCATTCTTTCTTGACCTGCCGGGGAGCTATGCCTCTCCGCCAGCCACAGCTGTGCATGTAAAGACGCCCAGGTGACCTCAAGCTGGCGTCGCGTAGTCAGCGGCGCGCAGTGCATATTGTTTGTAATCCTTGCAGCCGAGCACTTTCCTTACCTCTTACACCACAGACTCGAGCTGTCTAGGTCTCCCTCCCGTCCCATCTAAAGACCATCTGTAAGCACATAAGCACAGGTCCGCCCCTGCTTAACGCTTCCCCCATCGGTATGAACCTGGGGGAATCTGTGCTGCCCCACAGATATAGTACGGATGATAAAAGTAATTTTCGTTATGATAATAAGGATTTAATTTCAACATGTAACAGACCCTGCAGAGCATTTTCAGATAGGAGCATATGATATTATTGCTGACATAGGGAAATGCAGCCTCTGATGCCTGGAAGCTAAAGTCAGGTGTTTCCATCTGTCAGGCTGAATCGAGACTCCTTAGGCAAACCAAAACAAGCAAAGAGGAAGGCATGCAGGACAAGAATTTAAACACAGGTTCTTCTTTCTGTTCTGATGTTTCATGTTAGCACAAAATGACTTTTTTAGCTGTTGATAAGTAAGAGGAAGTGAAGTGGATGAAGTCAAAAGAATGATTGAAATACAGAATTGTTATGATTTCATTAAATGTACTATTTTGGTTTGTTGCTGTAAAACCTTCCATTATAAAATATATAACAAGAAAATATAATTTACCAAATAAAATAAATGGATAGCCATGTCAGTTTTATATAAAAAAAATATATTTATTTTTATTAGCTACTAATTGGGGGATATATAAATTAGTTCTGCATGGTATAGTAGTAATAGAAGGTTACATTCTCAGTACTGTTGCAATAGTCTGCACTACAAGATTTTAGTACCTGTGGTGAATGGAAGCTCTTACTACAGTCAGAAGCATTCTTGCTCATCAGGAGGTCCTGGGACATCATGCTTTTTATACTTGCAATAAATGTAGCTGTACGTAACAAAGGCATCTATTTACTTACCTGTTTATCTAAGTTCTCTTCTCCTCGTAGGGAACCTGACAGCTTAGTTCATCAAATAGACTAATACTTCCACAATGGTCTGCAAGATTTTTTTCAGACTTCATACAACTTCGTAGGAAATCGAAGCCCGGGCATGCACAGTAACATTATTTCTTTTACTATTTTCTATATTTAAAACTTGTTTTAGCATTTATTCCGCAGTTGCCTGAGCAAGGAACACCACTGTTTTTTTATTTTTTTTATATTTTTTTTTACCCGATTGTTTGTTACTGTTGTTTTTCGTTCTTCTAATAACAGCTATAACAGAGAGGAAAAGGGAGGTCAATGGGGATACCGCTGGTATTATATCAATACCACCATCTTCAGATGGCATTAGTATTACTCCTTAAGCGGAATGATAAACTCCACTTTGAGTGTTAGTAGATATTACGAAGTGCTGACCTGCATTGATGAGATGTGGGCCAGTGATGGGATGAGCTGTTTATATGAATCAACATGGAAACAGCAGTTGTCCATAGAGATCCATACATTGTAAATGACACAAACTTTATTTTGGGTAATAATGCCCATTTTAACTTGAAAACAGCAATTATCATCTGAAAAAGAACTTAGTAAATAGAGCCCAGTGTTACCAGTAACACTAGTAATAACTAATAATAACCCTTACATTGTTATGCATAGCAATATCTATTGCCAGTATAGAAGGCAATTTGTCCCAGGACCTCCTGACGTGCAAGTGCAAGAACTGAAAGAAACGATGAATATATTTAATACATATAAAGTATATTTAAGGGATGCTAATGCCTAACATATATGGTATCTGAGAGTAGTGTGGTTGCCAATGGGATATGTGTACAACATGGTTACTTAAGTGATCACTGTAGTCTGGTCCATTCCGGTTCATTGTAGTTTGAAATTAAATTGTAATAATTCTTAATTTACAACAACTGACCATTACATTCCTCAGAACTCTAAAAGTAATATGCCACAAAACTTTTCACATTTTTGCAACTCTAATGAGAAATGGTGCATTATACTTAAGGCGAGATACCCTGGGTCATAAATATTAGGCTTCATACATGAAAGTTTTCCAGTTGAAATGACTAAATGGAAATACTTATGCGGCTAATATTCCACAACATTCTAGAATAACTTCTTGTCTATAATAATCCCCTTGGGCACAGGCATGTTTTCCTATAGATCGACACTTTTCATGCGAGCAACACTATGCCTGTAACCAGAACTGTTCCTCTACTCGATAAAGCGCACCTAATACAATTTCAGTTGTGGCATATGGTCCGATAGCTTTCACACATGCTTGAGGTATTGCAGATTCCCCATCTATACTATAACAATGACTTTCATTTAGCAAGGGGTCTGTTTTTAATGCCTTTTTTTATGACAGATTCACTGAAAAGTGCTTTTGAATTGTTCATATTAGCACATCTGTTACATCCTGCTTTTTAATCTCTAGAAACCCCCCCACACCCCCACCTCCATCGTCTTTACATGCTGATCAATAGTAATTGGAAACTGTGGACGTGACAGTATAATCCTGTGCGTTTGTAACTGTAATGAGAAGAAACCTGCCAAAATTAGCTTGCAGTTGGCGTCGGCAGCAGCAATAATTTATACATAGACCTTATTATGTGCATTGCTGTCACTGACAATTAAATGCTTTTGAAAAGCATAGATGTATTTAAACAAACCATCAATCTCTTTTCACAATCAAAATATCATTGCTTGATTAAGTATTAATGAGACATTGTTAGTATTAAGACTTTGACACCAATGCCCTTGACATGTGTGAGCCTATGAATTCAAGTATTTAAAAAAAAACCATTGCGTTTGGCTATCAAATAACCCTTTTATTTATAAATGATTGGGCTGAATAATTAACCCCCGGCTGCATTAGTAATTAGTGAGTGCTAAGATTGGATTGTAAATGAACTTATTGGCATAAATTAACATTGTTGCTTCTTTTTGTTTTTATTTTTTGCTTTTTTTTTAAAGATTTGTAACTTCCATTGAAAACATATGGTACTGCTTAAATATGGCCATGTTTCACACTCTTGGCACTTCGAATAACGTCTCACAATTATAAAGAGTCTGGTATGGGGGATTTGATTTTACAGCAGAATTCATAAAAAGAAGAGGGAGGGGGAGAAAAAAGTTTAGTCAAATTTATTGGCTGCATTAAGCCCTCCAGAATGTAGCCGTCTAGTCTGGCGGACGGAGATTTCTATTCAGCGCTGGTGTAAGAGAAAATAACCGATTTATAAAGCATGTGCCTAGAATAAACTACCACAGAGATGGGGACACTTCATGAAGCTCGCAGAGCCGAGATCCGCCATCAGGAGCAATCACTGAATGATTTGTAGCAAAATCCTAACCTGATAATTGTCAGTATATTGAATTATAACATGGCTTCTGAACTTCCACGGTTTTTATTCTCCCTCCTTTTATGATCTGTCCAGGGCAAATAAGGAAATGAAACCAGATGTAATTTTATCTTGGTCTTGCGAGTGAAGGAAGTACAGTACAGTCTTTACTAAAAAGCCACTGTATATTAATATTTGATGAGGCTCAATACCCAAGGTATTATTGCATGGTAAGAAAAAAAAAGTGAATTGCTTTACTTTAAATTATCCATGAAGCTGCAATAAAGGTTACACAGTGTGGTTCTATTCCAGAGTTACTATATCTTAAGTGTAATAGTGTTCCCTCTCCTGTGTGGCTATATAAGTGGATATTTAAGCACCTTGCCTGTGTACGAGCTCGCTCATAAACAGTCTGGCAGTGCCCACTAATCCAGCAATGGATAGATCAGTGATGACAACCCTTGTCCCAAGACTCGACATGGTGCCACAACCTCTCTGTGTAAGCCAGCGCTATTCATATGGTAATGACGACATCTGTTCTCTCTATAGAAGTAACTCGTTTGAATACAGCTGTGCGGACATGTTTCAAGTATAATGTGCTCCAAACCTAAGAGTATTATTATGTGAGGGAACATGTATTGTCCCTTTTCATATAAAGAAGGCAGCTCTGAATGTTGTTCCATATGTATCAGTGCATTAAAGCTACAGGAATACTGTAGCTCGATTTCACAAAGAACAAAGTTTAGCGGGTTTAAATAACACATCTTGGGATTTCTATTTCGGGATGGCAAATGGCACATAGTAACCAAGATTATTACCAAGAAAGAAAACAAAATTGACTGCCAGGGGGGAAGAAAAAGATGGCGCTTGGGGGTGGAGTGTGAGGGTGTGGTTTATGCAAATCACTCCCTAAAACCTGCCGCTTGATAAGCGAGATTTGATGTCAGGGCTGGATGGGCCATCTGGCACATCTGGCAAAAGCCAGATGGGCAGATAGCAGTCTGAACAATGTAATGTGGGGGCTGAGAAAGCCGCAGACCGAATGTCCAGCTCTCAGTGGTTCTGCAATGAAAATCAGCAGCATGCTGCCTCCTGGCTGCTAATAAATATGGAGCCTATCGCCCTTGTTAGGAATAATACTTCCCGCACAGTATTTTACTGGCCGCCTCGATCTTACCCTTCTCCCAGAGAGAGCCCTTAGAAAGCAAACCTGAAGGGTAGTTACCCCAGCAGGAGGTGCGGCAAGGGGAGCGTTTCATACTTGAATGTTCTTCACCTGGATCGCGCCGTCTTACCTGTAAGGATCAAAATACAGCCAACACTGTCTACTTCTATTACTAGCTAACAATATAACAGTGGGAGACTACTCCGTTTACAAAGTTAACCAACGAACCTCTTAACTGCTATGCTATAACAATACACACCAAGCTTTATTAAGAAATCTCATCTATTGATCCTGTACCAGGCACTTGGCGTGACCCACTCTCTGGCTTTAGTCATCTGTGGGCTTTCCTCCCATCTGAGGCTGCACAAGAAAGGTCTCTGGCACTCTGAAAAGTTTCGCTGACCATGACACAAGTGAGTGAAACAGGTAACACTATAGATTTAAGTGTGATAGAGGGTAACCCGACCTGTGATACTAACAGCTGTTGGTATGAGGTACCGGCCTCTGGCTACCTGGGGGCATGGTGTGCTGGCTGTTGCTACAGGGTGACTGGGAAAATTCTTAGCCTCTTACAATGGGATGGAATGGGGTGTCGTCCTCTGGGTTTCTGGGGTATACTTGGCTCTTAATGATGCAGTGGTGGTGTGGAAGGGGCTAGCCACGCTGGTGGCAGGCGGCGCCTGCTTGGGTAAGTAAGCACCTACCTGCCTTTGTTCAGGATGCTGACCGCAGCCTTCGGTTCCAAGGTACAAATGACCAGAGCCTCCTCTGGTGACCAGGTGCCAGACACCCAGGGAGCATCAATCTCTTTTGCAGGGCCTTGGATCTCCAGCAACCCAGCCTGAAATGTAGTCTTGCTGTCTCATCCCCTTGTCTCCGGTGCGGTCTCTTCCTCCAGGGCCGACGTTGCTCCTGTTGCCCACTACTTTTTCCAGGTTCATCTTTTCCTGTTGCTTGAAACCTTCACTCTTGCTTGCAGCCTGTTCGTGTTGTTGATTGTAGTCTCGAGCAATCTTCTTCTGTTGCTGGACATCCTTTAATTCTTCTTGCTTGACTCAACACTTTGACCCTTGTAGACAAAGTTGGGGATGGGGCTACTGATGCAGCAAGCCCCATTGGCCCCATTCAGGTCCTCCGCGGCTGCCACGTCATGAGGGATAACGTCCCACCATGATGTGGTGCTCCCCCACTGGTCCATTTCCAATTCGCTCAGATTATTATTGCTTTATTTTGATTATTATTGATTTATATGATTTAATTATTATTTATTCATTATTCATTTGGTCAGTGCAGAATTTTCTTTCTTTTTCTTTGTATATAAGATTATGGTATTAAGCATCTCCCCATAATCGAATAAATATATTGCACATGAACCACAGAGCAAGTCAGTCTGTATGCTTCAAATAAGTCCAGTCCTGCTTGATGTCATCAAGTCCCGCCAATTAGGCAGTTTTTTGCCTTAAAGCTCTGGTCTGGGCTCTCCCAAAAACTCAGAGTCCCACAAAAACTCCAGGAGAGCTGGAAACCATGACTATAACCTATAATTCAGGCACTGTCTGCTCTGTATAAACCATTTTAAATTGTATGGCCTGACAGTTCGCTATTCGAGTACGAGCGGGACATTTATGCTATCATATGGCTTAAGTCTTCTTGGAAGTTGGAAGTATTTCTAAGGTTGTTACATCTTTAAGACTGGGTTCATTTTTGCTCTATGTCCGTTTTATCACATATAGTGAAAGACCATAGTAAAAGTTCACTTTGGTCATGGCCGTAACATTGCAATCCTTGGCAAGCTATTAGATGCTGCTTTAAGACCAGAGCAGCACAGCCAGGGGGCAGAAAGAAAACTGTGACCTCGGGTGGGAAGAGAGACCCTGACAAGTTCAGATATGGATAGCATAGGGGCTCCGACCGAGGATTCCATGGACCAAACAGCAAGATGGGCCCCAGGAAGGGAACCAGCAAAACCCCAGGGGCTGCAGTAACCCAAGAGGTCCAGCATGACGAGATATATAATGAGTTTCAATATAAAATGTCTACTTATACATATCTAATATATCATGAGTGAGTAAGAGGACTAAATTAAAATGTATGAGATTCTCAATGTAAGAAAGCCTCAGTTACAGGTGTACAGCATTTATTCTCAGCCCTTGTCATGGGACCAACCACAAGTTATATTCTGAACAGATCCCCACTGTATCCATACATCCATGCAGTTCATTAGTTAACAACTCAAATAGCTTGCATGTACTCGCAACCTCATAGCCCATAATTAGCATTTCTAAACTATCCACGTGAGACATCTCAGAATCAATATGCAGCACAATTCACACCTTCGTTTTACACCTACAATGTGTAATATGAAGATTATCCCATATACAACCACAACCATTTGTAGGAAGAGTGGATCGAGAGGCTGAAATTGTACAATATTGTAAATCCAATAACTATGGCAACATTTATTCAATGGAGGGAGATCATGTCAAAAAGTTTGGGTCACTAATATTAGATCATGGGGGTGCTGTGTACATAGCTTATCAGGTCAGGGACAGGCATACAGAGAGGGTTAAAGTTTAACTGAAGGGTTAAACCTGAACACATTAGTGTCCAGGACCTTGCACAAGAGTCGGAAGTGCAAGTATGTACGTGCTATACATTGATTGCGGATGGATCCAGTCCTTTGTGCCTATAAAGATTCAGTCATTCTGATTGATTCATAAAATCACCAATTTTCCAGTTATATTGAAGCGACATCAATGAATTATTTTCTTTTTGTTTGGTTTCAACTTGTACAGAACTATAAAAGACTTTCATAGAGCTATAACTTTAACCAGCTCTACTAGATATAAAATACATTTAATTTAATACATTTAATGCTATTGTACAGTATACTATATTATGCAGCCATAGCTTTATACATTCCTTTAAATGCATCATGGCATCTGTTTTAATGTGGGGAACAGATAATATTGATTAATTGAATTACTTAGTAAGAAAATATTCCACAGACATTATTATATAAGTTATTCACTTAGATAACAGTGAAACATTTCAGACAATTCTCATTTCTTCTGCTTCTTTTGCTCAAGTAAAAAGAAATTTGATCTGTCACAATGAAAACTATTAACTGCAGATCAGCTGAGAGTAATAGGCTGGAGTCTTCTGTTGTCTAGAACGGAAGTCATTTATATCACACACGGAAAAAGGGTTTAGTCAGTGGTATACTGTTGGTTCAGAGGCTGCCAGATGCACAACCTGCAGAGGGCGCCAGTCTCTGAACCTGCACCCTTGGGCGACACAATCATCTGCTCTGCCAGTACAAGACAGCAGAAAGCTGTCAGCTTCTGGAAAGTTTATAGATGAGGCTCATAGGACCAGATTCACTGTTTCGTGGTGAGCAGAACACAAATTCATTCTGTAATTATGTTAGTGCACGAATCTAACTTGTAGCACAAATCTAGATTCTCAAAATCTATACTTTCACTGTGGAAGTCTTTCCAATGGCAGTGGGAGTGGAGGCGAATGTTATACTTACGGTAAAGGCTTGACTAGGCCCTTAAGTGGCACTTTTGGTAATGTACTAATCTTCGTGTGTCGCATGCTGTTAGAAGAGTGCCCCCCCCCACACACATACATGGGAGTTGGAATCCCATGGGGATCTGAATCAGAACTTTGCTGCCACAGTTCTGATTACAGAATCTGACAAACGATGATAGCTATCCACACATGTAGAGCGTCTGTTTCCACCACACGTTTACTGAATAAGATTTCTGACTGTGGTAGGTGAACTTGTATACAGGAGAACCACTGTTGCAAAGTCTAATCAGTGTCAAGCTTGGTCCACCACAATGGGCTGATAGAGATACTGCCTGTCCAGCCTGGTACCTGCTAATGATGGGAGGTAACTGCAGTGTTTGCAGATCAGGGGGGGAATTCACTAACTGACGAATTCTGCAGAGAAATCATTTCGTCAGCGTTCGTCAGTGAATTAAATTCGTCAATGACTGGTGATGTATAGTATTCAGTAAGTGACGAATTGTATTGACGATAAAAATTCACTGACGAATGCTGACGAAATCCACTGACGAAAAAACAGCTATTCGTCAGGTGATATTGCACTAAACTGACGTATACACTGACGATTTTCA
>JABWIB010000077.1:98060-110808 GCA_016617825.1 Platyplectrum ornatum | reverse complement strand
AGATAGATAGATAGATAGATAGATAGATATGAGATAGATAGATAGATAGATAGATAGATAGATAGATATGAGATAGATAGATAGATAGATAGATAGATAGATAGATAGATAGACAGATAGATAGATGAATCTCATTAAATCTAACAATACAGAATAACATACAAAGGTAAAAATAAGTGCATACAAAGTAAAGTTGCAGTCTGGAATCATGTATATGAAAACTGTGTGTTGCTGTGCGATGTCATTGAACAATACAGCAGACGTTGCATCTGACCATCTGTTCTCTCTAGCGTTGGCACTTGTTCTTTGCAACAGTTCTTGGAAATATATTTAACTAGCTTGGCATAGCAAAATAAATCTGGTTGTGCATCTGCATAGATGAGGGATAAAAGGGAGAGTCATCTAAAAACTCTCATGACCCCCTAAAAACGACATAAATCAGTGCATACTGTGCATTATTATAGAAGGTGTAATCACCAATACTCCACACTGCCAAGACTTTATCATATAAGAACAAATCATAGAAGAATTACTCCAAATACTAGCCCTTGATCTTAGCCACACAGAATCCATCATAACAAAACAAAATGGGACAACGTGGGAAGGATTCATTAAATGCAATTATCTTAAAGACACAAAACGACTTACACCTATATTAGTATAAAAAAATAAGGACGACTTCAACACGAGGATACATGTAATACCTTAGCAGTGTAAATAAATGTCATACATGTTGTAAATGGATCAATTCCAATATCTGTGAATGTATTCTGACATGGTTAATTGTTAAACATTCTTCAGTAACAGAGAACAGGCACAGAGGATGGACAAAGCTAAAAAGAGAGGCGGGAGGCAGGAGCGGGCACAAGGTAAGGAATATTTTTTTACCTATACTTGGGCAGAACACAAAGGACAGCATGGTGTGGAGCACCCAAATCTAGCAATAGGAACATCGAGAATATAGAGAAAGGGGATCCCTTTTTGATCAATAATAGACTTTCTATTTCTAGCAGTGAGCTAATAACAAAATATTATAATCATTGGATAAGAGTCTTAGCGTAGCAGCAATAAAAGAATGAAAAAACATCTGGTTATGTCATATCTCATACATGACTTGTAGACAGTCTTCTGGTATCATGCAGTGTGCAGCGGTTAGAGATGTGATGGAACACTTGTGTGGCCCTTGCGAGAAGGGCCCTTTAAATGTGCTCCTACGCTTATAGAACAAGCTAATTTTGTTCTTAGCAAATCCTTCCAGATGTGTAACTCATAGGTGTTGAAAAGTGAATGAATCCCCTGGAATTCATCAATCCCATGTGTTGCTAAAATATCGCACATGTAGATTAATGACATTTTGGGCTATGTCACATTTAATACATCATATGTAACATTACCAATATTTATTTAAATTGAAAATACTCAGTATTTCATTGGAAACTGTTCTAAAGTGTGGGAAATTTGTCAAGAGTGTCAGTCTATGTTCCTAAAAATACATCTCATCAAGATAGACAGTATTTTAGAAATAATACTTCATAATTCATCTCATTCATTTGGATGGTAAGTGCGTGGTTTAAATCGAGTCGCAGATTCATGGCTGGATAACTAGCAATAAATATAACAAAAATATAAAGAGTCCTTGTAATATTCCATCTTTACTAAATTGTAACATAAGAACGTGTTCTTCTGTGTTTCATAAATAAAGAATTAGGCCCTGAAGGCCATATTGAAAAATAAAGGTGTAAAATAAAAAGCAAAAAGGCATATAATAACTAAGAATGGTGAAAAGGCGCCTAAACGATAACAACAAAATAGACCAGCCTATATTTACTAAATAGCGGGAATGGAAATTTGAAGATGTTGCCATAGCAACCAATCAGATTCAAACTGACATTCATCAGTATGTAAAATAAAACTTGAATCTGATTGGTTTCACAAGTACAACATCCCCATTCACAAGAACTGTGATCTGATTTTCTCTGAAACTAGATAGATTTCTGAAATATACTGTAGTTATAAGACACTTTACTAGATTTACTACACTGCGGAAAATGCGGAAAAGTGTAGATGTCGCCTATAGCAACCATTAAGATTGAATCGAGAGCTAGAATCTCATTGGTATCTATGAGCAACATATTTTTTTCTGCAGTTTAGTAAATCTAACCCTTATTTTGTACTGTTTGCTTGAATACGTTTGAATACATATTTTAGGTAGGAGAGGAATATTCTCATTCTAATATTCCCCTCACCTTATGGCCAAGGGACTGGGATGCAGAATAATAAATAACAGAGGTACATGATATTCTGTCAAACTGAGGCACGAAAAGATTCTATTTATATTTCAATGTGTTCTTCATGAGCTAATCAATGATTCACTGACACAAGACTGTCATGACCAATTGTCAGTGCAGTGAGTTACTACTTGTAATACCCCCCAGATAATCAGTGGAAACGCTCAATAAATAAAGTTATCGCATGCTTATAACCATATGTCATGATTAATAGTGTGACGTTACTGAGCGCGTTTATCTTAAATTCAATAACTAGGTCATTTATATTCAATATTTCTTTCTGCAAGTGGTTAGTAAATGGTTCTAAATAAAAATATTTTAGAAAGAATTACAAAACACTTTAATGACACTTCACTGTTGCCCATAGCAATCAATCAGATTGAAGCTCATGGTTTTATTTTACATACTGGAGAATGTGAGCTCAAACCTCATTGGTTGCTCTGGGCAACATCCCCACTTTTTCAGTCGCACAGTTTAGTAAATTTAGGCCCAGGCCTAAATTTACTAAGCACGGAGATTGAAAAGTGGGGATGTTGACCAGAGCAACCAATGAGGTTTGAGCTCACATTCTCCAGTATGTAAAATGAAACAGCTTAAATCTGATAACATCATCACTTCCCTCCAATCTCTCTGCTTAGAAAATTTAGGCCCAGGTCTCTGCATAGACCTGAGTCCATCCATTAGTTGGTAAAGGTGTTTTGTGCCGATGCGTCATTGACACTAGCCTGACAGAAAGTATATATAAGCCGCCTAAATTAAATAGTGATGACACTGAAACTGTGTGTTCAACTGGGAATACTTAAAAGAAAAATGTGGATGAATATTTTAAAGGGGTTTTAGGTTTTTATTTAAATTGAAGTTTTTTTGTGCCTCATAGACAATATTTCATTTGAATTTTTTGTCAAAAGCAAAGAAGTGTTATGTGTAAAAATAATAAATGCTGATAAATAGCCAAGGGTATAAAGTACAGTATAAATAGTAAATTACATAAATGCAAAGTATAATCAACATAACAAACCAAAACCTTATGAATTTATAAACATTTGTAAAATAATGCATTTTCTGCAATTTCATTTAAAGCTTACATTGTTTTTGTTTGAACTTTTTCATGTTTAAAAATACTAAACAACAAATATAATTATTTATATGTATTCACTGATGAAACTTTGAAAACGGAACATTATATATATATATATATATATTAAATATATATATATATATTAAATACATTAAATCCATTCAACATTTCAACGCCTCATTTTCACATAAGACAGATTCCTTTTTGAACATTAGCACTTGGAAATGCATGTGGTTATTCTCTGCTATATGGTCAACAGTATAACTTCAAATGTAATATAAAACATGCAAGCATGATAAGGTGATATAAAACAGGTTCGACATACACTGATGTAATTTAATAAAATTAGTGAATGTAAGAGGTAATTTGACTTTCATGAGTTTATATATTATGCAATGGAGTCATTACATAAGTGTCTCAGCTGCCACTGAAACATATAACCTATTTATGAACTGAATAAGAAATTCAGCAAGGCAGAATCAAGTGCATTTGGAATCTCCTAAGTGCAATTTGAACTAACAGTACACTGTAGATGATGAATTAGATTGTGTTTGGGTGAAAACTAAATGTTCTAAGTATGAGATCTTTAATAAATAAGAGAGGTAGAAAAACATAAAAGTGTTTTGATCAACTATTTATAAATAATGTATAAGCAACAAAAAAGATCAACCAAGATTGGAAGATTTATTAATGTGTGTAAAACTATGCACTTAAATATGCTTATTCATGTAAAAGTATGCATATATTGAAATTCAGCTTAGTTTCATAAAATATACTTGGAATTCCCAAAAATAGCTGTACATAAATAGCTGCAGGTATATATATTCTGATTTTGAAATGTAATTGTGTGTGAAAGCAGATTAGAATCAGCCAGTGTATTTATTGAAAATACTTTTACTGTCCATCAATACAGGAAGTACAATAGTGATCAGTAAGTACATAATCTTAGAGATGGAGGTGTTGCCCATGTATAGTAAATATAAAAGATGGTAACTGATTGTTTACTTAGGGTTACTCTTCTACTTTTCTTTTTTTAAATGTTTGTTACAACTTTCATACATTTATTTTACCTGGGGCTTGAGCATGTATTGTGGATTATATTTTTTCCCACTTTCCCAAATGGGGGGGGGGGCAAAACGGGACAAACAAGTTCCACCCCCAGCTCTGCCTTACCCCAGTTTCACCCACGTCATGCCCCTTTGCCACCATGATTAGGAAAAAATGTAACTTAATAAAAAAAAATTTGAAACACCTCAACTCCTGATTGCTACAAAAGTGGAATTCAGTTACACAATGGAGACGCGGAATGTCCCGTATGAAGCAGTAGCCTCCTACCCTCTATTTAAGTGGTTCCCTGGTTGGTCTATGTTTGTAGTGGGACCGAATCCCAGCCAGACCCCACAGTGCCTGCTTTAATGATGGATGTTTTTGGGTAGTAGAGCCTCTCTCCTCTTGCAATATTCTCTGTTTATTATGCCTCATTATATCATTCTCTGTGTTGAGAGCTTGCAAATTGTTTGATTCTCCCCCCCCCTTTTTATTTCTGTACCCCCATGTTCTTTTTTCCAATAACAACTTATTGAAGAAAAAACAACTCAATGCCTACCAGTTTATCCAATTATTGGGGCAAACTGGTAGGCGGTGGATGGGAGGTATGGTAGAGTGGGATTAACTAATGAAAGAGTTTACAATCTAATAAAGAAGTGATGCAGCCAAATACACACAGATCCAGTCACACAGCAGTGTTAGTAGCAGAAATTGTTGGTGAATAGTTATAAGCAGAGTAGAACATGTTAAGTAGGTTGAGGAATATGGTAAGCTTGTCTGAATAGTTGAGTTTTAAGGGAGCGCTTAAAAGTTTGGAGAGTGGAGGATAACCTTACAGGCGAGGAAGATTATTCCAGAGGGCAGGTGCAGCGCGGGAGAAGTCCTGTAACCGGGAATCAGAGCATTTGTCTAGCTGTAGATCCTGTGAAGATCTTAGAGAATGAGCTGGGATATATCTTGAGAGGAGTGAGGATATGTATGTGGGTGCAGTGTTATTGACGGCTTTGTAGGTTAGCAACAAGATTTTGTATTTAATCCTGTAGAGTACGGGCAACTAGTGTAGAGACCGGCAAAGTGACTGGAGCTAGAAGAGCGTTTTGCAAAGAAGATTAGTATGGCTGCTGCATGTAATATAGACTGTAGGGGGGGGGGAGAGACCAATTAGGAGAGTGTTGCAATAATTGATTCGGGAGATGATTAATGCATGAATGAGAGTTTTTGCAGTGTCTTGTGTGAGGTATTTACGTACAGATTGTATGTGTGGAGTAAAGGACAGTTCAGAATCGAGAGTAACACCTAGACAGCGAGCTTTGTGAACAGGAGATATCTCATCATTGTCAATAGAAATGGAGAGGCCAGGTGGACAGCTTTTATTGGCAGGTGGAAAGATTATTAGTTCTGTTTTCTAGATTAAGTTTTATAGATTTAAAGATAAATCCAGCTGGGCATAGTAGGTTAGTGGAATGATAAGTAGGTAGTAAATAAAAATCATGTATGTAGACTATATTTAGGGGGCGTTACTAGAGGAAAGGTCATGGCAAGATGGTGAATGTTCTAGATTTCAGTGCAATGGAGTTGTTAGACTAGCAATGCTGGCATATGAGATATAAACATTTTTCAGTTAAAACTTTCTCTGTGACTTTAGATTTATTATCTTTACATACCTGCCAATATTGTTGTCCCTGAAAACAGGTCATATACACCCCACCCAGTCCTGACTATTTATTGAGACCTATAGTTGAAAGGGAGTGTTGGCCTATAGACGCATTTGGAGGCCTAGGGGGACACTGTGGGTAGTTAGCTCTCAATTTAAAAACACATATCTGTTACCCAACATTGGGACTCTCATTGTTTAGAGTTAGGACCTCCTCAGCAGAAAAGCCTTGATAGAGGCAGGAGGGTTATCATATCATAACTTTTGAATTTTTATGTTATTATATTTAGCTGAACATAATGTGTCGAGAAAAATATTTTAAAGCAGGATGGGTGCAGGGAACTGACATTACCTATTGTAGCAATATTTTAATAACATTTTAACCGCTGCTGGTACCTTAACCGGCAGCCAATAAAAGCACCAGCACTACATCTTCTACAATAGTACAACATCACAGTTCAAACCTTTGATATCAGTGCAGCCCTGATATACAGCAAAACCAGCATAAAAATGGGGGTAGGGTCAAAATTCCCAGGATGAATAATAACACCACCTACATCTGCTAGAAAGGAATGTGAACTGATGTATCCCATTCAATGCATGGTAGTATGTGGGAAGGTATTGAAGAACGGCGAATGATGGACTGCCAAAAGTCTTATGTATAGACTTCAATAATGTCAGGTCTCCAACATTATAGACCCTTGGGTCTATCAGTTTATCATAGTTTTAATGATAGTTCTGACAGAAGGGCTTTGTTGATTTCACAAGTGGACATTTCCTGCCAATGTCCAGTACGGATGTTCCCTTTCTTTACATACCCATCCACACTTGGTCCTGGCTGTCACAAGTCATTATTCATAAAATGAGTGCATTTGTCATTTGCATAGTGTTGTCAGGTGTATTTGTTCTAGGTAATAAGGTAATGGTTCTGTGTCATTTGGAGGCATATTATAGGTTTGTATAGAATTGATCCAAAAAGATTGTTTTCATTAATAATTGTAGAACGACCAACCATAGCTGTTCATTTTTATCTTATTATAAAAGAAAAGTGGAATGAAAGGATGTATGTTACATATATTTTGTTAATGTAATTTTGCCTATGGAACACATTAATAAAATTCATTACAAATAACATGGAGTCTTAATTAAATTTGAGATGTCTTGGACAATCAGCATACATTAATAATTATAATTATCCAAGGATGGTAAACACAAAGTCTACAGGGGACTGCAATTATCACGCCTAAGTGAATATAATATAAATTTCAGTTTATTGCTTTTGTGCTGTGGCATGTATATTTAATATTTTGTTTTATAACATTCCATCGAAAGTATACAATTGAAGCTTTCAGACCTGTGTACTGTGCCTTGACGATAGCTAATTGAATGGAGGCAAAAAAAAAAGTTTCTGGCACAGCCTCAAATTTAAGAGGAACAAAATAGTTGTTAGAAAAATATGTTTGGAACCAGAAATAAATCACGGTATAATAAAATAGATTCCTCTGATGAAATACAAAGTCAGATAAACAATGAAAACCTGCTGTTCTATATTTACTAAAAGAGGTTTGGTCTGCTGTTGATGGAAATGTAATGATGATATTAAATCACTGGTACCAGAGCAAAAGATTTCTTAATAATTCAGTCATCGATTAAGTACATATTTATAAGCCTATTAAAATCTTTATAGGATGGAGGCAACCCGTCAAGGTCAAAGTAGGGTCCTTCATAAAACAATCCTTATAATTTATTGATTTATGTGTTTGGTCTCCTTAAGATGTAAACAGTTCTGCATGCTGTGCTATTATATTATTTATCGTTTTTATAGTGGTATAAATATTGAAAAGTTACCTGTTTTAGTTATATATAAAAAAAATACTGTAGGTGAATGTTAAGATTAATCTAGTAATTATAAGTAAACTAAGAACACATTATAAAATGTATAAGGAAAAATAAGGGACCAGCAAAATAGTTGCCAGGTTCCTATTCTATTAATCTTATCTGACCACAGGGGACTGAAAAGATAAACAATTCTGATAGTCTACGAGTAAAAGAGAAATAAACTTCAATGTCATTCCCCCATCACAGGAGGACTTTGCAGCAGTAACGCCATCATAGGCCTACCTTAACGACCTACTGGTTTAATTTGGAAGACTCAAACACAGATGCTACTGTGAAAATGTAAACTGCTCCACCCAACTCGAAGAGGTGGTATGCCAAGGGGATGAGCTACTCAATTGAAAGCTCATTTTCAATGAATGTGCAAGAATGATGAAATATCATCAATGGGGCGAATGTTCTTCTTCAATGATGCTGCCTCCTTGGTAACCACAATGTCTGATGGACCCAACGAGCAGAACATGCAAAGCAGAGGACAAGGTGGAGGCCATTCTCAGTTATTAGGAATGGATAGTAGATGGAGAGGGTTAAGTTTAGGCTACCGGTAGGAAATGAAGCATAGAAGGAGCGAGTTTAGGTTAGGCGATGAAAAGGGGAAGAATAGGAGAAGAAGAAATGGAGGGAGGGATTAGGGTGTGAGGAGGGTGTAGATAGTAGAAGGGGAGATTAGGATTAGGTTCTGGGGATGGTATGGATCGGAGAAGAGGAGGTTAGGGTTAGCCTGTGGGGATGAAACATTTAAAGGAAGGGTAAGAATATGGGAAGGGCAGAATTTAAGGTACATTAACTATAACTGGATTCAAGCACAGGGGATTCAAACAATCTGCATATATGCAGTTATGCAGTGCATCGGGACCTCTCCTTTCTTGATTAGAAGCTGTTGGCTTTATGGTTAACCTAAAATGCCCTGTTGAACTATGGCCATTCAAACAAGTAAACCACATCCCTGTTGTACGGATCTCCTAGTATACGGAATTGTTTTTCATACACCATGGGACTCATCAATAGTTTTAGAGCAGAGAAAGGGCAGGTGTAGCACTGATTTGCTTTTATTTTGCCAAATGTCACTACTGAATTGCATGCAGTTAGACGCACTGTTGATTTTACCACTCACATTCTCTTGCTCTTGGAACTAACCTTCCATCTATTTGCCTTAATTGATTTTTGTCTTGAATGTTTTTCTGTTTGCTTTCTGGTATTTTGTTTTTTTTTCTGATTTGTTTGTTTTTTCCTTGCGTCCTTTTCCTTTCCTTTATTTTTGGGTTAGTGGGTGTGTGTGCAGTTTTAAAATATATAATTTTTGTTTCATTGTTATTCTTTATCATTACAAACTTAAAATTCCAAAAATGTTTTTTTAAAAAAACAACTGCCTCCCTGCTCCAACTGCGCACCTCCTTAAACCACCACAAACATTCTCTTGTGTTTCTCCCATATGCACGAACATAAAGATCCCCTCTCTCTGCTTACGCTTATGCTTTCCACTTGTGCGTCCCAACTTCCATCTCTATGGAAACCCCCCACGCTCCTCTCTGCCCATGCTAACCACTCGCGTGTCTCCTATATCTATGGCAACCCCAACAAATGCGCAAGCCACTATAGGAGGAAGACGAGCAACTACAGGAGAGGTAGGTACTACACATATATAGGTTAACTCCCGCAAATCAGCGTTTAGCTAATTAGCGATTAGCTAATAGTTCACATGCTGATTGCCCTCCCTATGAGGTAGATCGGAGAGGAATCCGCACACAGGACCCAACCTTAAATTTCCTGCACCGCTTTTGCTAAAGCCAACCTTTACTGTACAATTTACACATTTTACCGACCCTCATGTGTACCTTGTACACGCACATGCCCCCACTACGTATGTTGCGTATGTTACACAATTTACATAGTACTTGCCAGTTTCTTAATCGATGTGCTTTTCACAGTCTGAATTCAGCCCTTTATCACAACAGTTTTGTTAAGCTGCATAAATGCTCCACTTTCTCCTCTCTATCTCCATTTACACCTCCTCTGCTTTACCATATTTATTTCTTCATTTCATTCCCCTTTATTATTCTATATTTTATGAAGCTGGAAAGCTTTGCCACATGAAAAATGCCAACCTGACGGCTTATTTTAGCTCTTTCCATAGCTGCGAGCTACTCAGCATTATAACATAGCACAGGCTTCGCCTAGTTATGCCACTTTCCTGCTCGCTCAATGAAATCTGCAACATGATTCGGGAAATTCCTTCAATGTGTTGCAGAGGAAATGGCAGGAATAATTTTAGACTGTGGTCAAGGTTTATAGAGTAGGAGAGATGAAACAATCCCTGGACTCTGGCACAATCTAGGAATGTAGCTGCACCCTTTCTGGCCTGAAGTGTTAGGACATGCCAGTGTCAGCTGTGTTCAAACACATTCTTTTTATAGCATGTGTGTTTCCTTACAATAACCAGACCAGGCGTCCAGTCCCCCATACGAGGATATGAGCATACGAGGACACTCGAGATCAGGCTGTATCATACAAGGTCATTACGAAGCGTCTTGCCCACAAGCTGAGTGACTATCTATGTTTCTCTGACATGCAGAGTCAGGGTAGATAGTGGAAGCAGAGATGATCCCCTCTGAGTCATTATAGCATCACTTTGATGATTAGGTAAAACAAGACGTGGTGGTGTAATATTGTTACGTATCTTGTCCCGAATGCTTCTCATGACAATCCTCAGCGTGATACACACTTCTGTGCAGAAGTGCCTGTAACAGACATAAATAGTGCACTTCAGACAAACTTATTGACACATGCACATAGCTTTGGCATTACTCACTGTTATGTCCTTCATTTCCGGCTACTGGAGCAGCTGTGTTGTCTTTAAGGTATCTGAAGAACATTGTGTGGAGAAAAAAGGTTTTTAAAGATCAAGAAATAAAATGTGGACACGAGTGATCAGCATTATTCCCTTTTATGAAAAAGCGCAAGAAGAAATGTAAGTCCCAAAACCATTTTATACAACTTATACAACTTTTATACAACTTATTCAACACAAATAAAAAAGCCAGACCATTCAATGCCATAGCCTACAAGTATGGGACCTTTATTATGATATATACAGTAACTCTACATAGCTACATCTACATTGGCACCCTATCAATTGAGATCTCCTATCCTACATTGATAGTGCCGCAATAGCTGCTGAGTAGAGATCTGATATATCCCTCAGAAAACAAATATACATTAAATAGGAGCATTGTACTGGGACTATTAGAAATATAGCAAATAGTTATTAAAACTAGGGATGTCACCACTATTAGGTGATCTTAGGTGATTGCATAGAGCGTTGGGCCTGGAGTGGGGGGGGGTTCTAAAGAAAAGGAAAATCAGCACCAGTGCGGGTCCCCCTCAGGGGCTGGGGGCACACCTGCACACACTTATTACAGTTTACTACTATGTAATCTAAATCATTACTTACCATTCCTGCTGCCCCTCACAATCCTCTATCCAAAGCTCTAGCCATCCACCAATCAGGCTGCTATTCAATGAAATTTTCACTGCCCAGGCCGTTCTGTACATAATCTACAATCAGAGCTACTGTGATCTTTGCCTGACCCTCAGCTGGCAGCCCTATGCACAGAGCCAGCGACCCCAAAAGAGCTCCAGGAGCAATGGCCCAGGGGGCAAATGCCCCCCTGCCCCCAAGGCTAATCCTCCCCTGCCCATTCCCCCTGTCCACGTACCCCTGTGGGTAGCTATAATAATATGACCTAAGACATACCTAGTAAACCTTTCCCATGATAGTCGATTTAAAATTGCCCCAGTTATTGTTAAGGCATAAATTGAAAAGGATGATATATAGTATATAGAAAATGGTAGAATCCCTTAATCCCTGGAGAACATGTTCCCCTGGTGGTTAGAAGTCCCCTGACAACAATTAGATACAAACCACTGAATGTAGACGAGAAGAAAATGATTTGCAAACCAGAGAACCTGGCTATGACACTGTCATGCACTGACATGCTCCGTCCATTTGTGCTGTCTGTGGAATGCAAACATATGCGGTAGCTTGGTGGCTAGTCTCCTTTGAAACTATTATCAACTTCACTGAAATCTAATGGTTAGAAATACATTAAAGAGATTTCACCTGGTGTAGACACAACTGAGAGCAGATTTATTCCATCCTGTGTGAATGAGCAGTGTGTAACAGCTTAAAGTAATAGTCGTGATTCAGGACTTACTCATCTGGTTCTCAGTCATCTGCTGCTTTAAACTTAATTATATGTGAAGTCTTTTCAAACAAACAGGTATTTTTATAACATTGGTTTGGTGCCAATTTGTGTCTTGAGGAATATATTGAAAATACGTTCATAGTTAAATCCTGTTTCAAACAAGTGGCTTCCATTATGATATAAGGGCTTATTATATACATGCCAATACGGCCTGGGACCTGTGCAGGGACATTCTAAGAAATCAGCTTGTGTCAGGAATTGGCACTTAAGCCTCCTTATTCTTCTTGTCGAGGGGAGCTTCTGGCACCTTGCTACCCCAGGGCGGATTCAAGTTTGTGGGGGCACATTGATAAAACTGTGGGGCCCCTATTAAATACTTACAAACAACACACACATATAAATATACATATATATTAAACAAGAGCCATATGTGTTCAGACTCAATGTTTGTATGTATCCTTTTGATGTATCCAGCCTTCACTACAGCCCCTTTTATGTGTTCAACCTCCACTACAGCCCCCTGTATGTATCCAGCCTTCACTACAGCCCCTTGTATGTATCCAGCCTTCACTACAGCCCC